>RPFO01002145.1:0-68032 GCA_009746045.1 Mesostigma viride | reverse complement strand
GTCCTTGTCCTTGTCCTTGTCCTTGTCCTTGTCCTTGTCCTTGTCCTTGTCCTTGTCCTTGTCCTTGTCCTTGTCCTTGTCCTTGTCCTTGTCCTTGTCCTTGTCCTTGTCCTTGTCCTTGTCCTTGTCCTTGTCCTTGTCCTTGTCCTTGTCCTTGTCCTTGTCCTTGTCCTTGTCCTTGTCCTTGTCCTTGTCCTTGTCCTTGTCCTTGTCCTTGTCCTTGTCCTTGTCCTTGTCCTTGTCCTTGTCCTTGTCCTTGTCCTTGTCCTTGTCCTTGTCCTTGTCCTTGTCCTTGTCCTTGTCCTTGTCCTTGTCCTTGTCCTTGTCCTTGTCCTTGTCCTTGTCCTTGTCCTTGTCCTTGTCCTTGTCCTTGTCCTTGTCCTTGTCCTTGTCCTTGTCCTTGTCCTTGTCCTTGTCCTTGTCCTTGTCCTTGTCCCTTGTCCTTGTCCTTGTCCTTGTCCTTGTCCTTGTCCTTGTCCTTGTCCTTGTCCTTGTGTCCTTGTCCTTGTCCTTGTCCTTGTCCGCCTTGTCCTTGTCCAGCTTGTCCTTGTCCTTGTCCTTGTCCTTGTCCTTGTCCTTGTCCTTGTCCTTGTCCTTGTCCTTGTCCTTGTCCTTGTCCTTGTCCTTGTCCTTGTCCTTGTCCTTGTCCTTGTCCTTGTCCGCTTGTCCTTGTCCTTGTCCTTGTCCGCTTGTCCTTGTCCTTGTCCTTGTCCTTGTCCTTGTCCTTGTCCTTGTCCTTGTCCTTGTCCTTGTCCTTGTCCTTGTCCTTGTCCTTGTCCTTGTCCTTGTCCTTGTCCTTGTCCTTGTCCTTGTCCTTGTCCTTGTCCTTGTCCTTGTCCTTGTCCTTGTCCTTGTCCTTGTCCTTGTCCAGCACCTTGTCCTTGTCCTTGTCCTTGTCCTTGTCCTTGTCCTTGTCCCTTGTCCTTGTCCTTGTCCTTGTCCTTGTCCTTGTCCTTGTCCTTGTCCTTGTCCTTGTCCTTGTCCTTGTCCTTGTCCTTGTCCTTGTCCTTGTCCTTGTCCTTGTCCTTGTCCTTGTCCTTGTCCTTGTCCTTGTCCTTGTCCTTGTCCTTGTCCTTGTCCTTGTCCTTGTCCTTGTCCTTGTCCTTGTCCTTGTCCTTGTCCTTGTCCTTGTCCTTGTCCTTGTCCTTGTCCTTGTCCTTGTCCTTGTCCTTGTCCTTGTCCTTGTCCTTGTCCTTGTCCTTGTCCTTGTCCTTGTCCTTGTCCTTGTCCTTGTCCTTGTCCAGCACTTGTCCTTGTCCTTGTCCTTGTCCTTGTCCTTGTCCTTGTCCACCTTGTCCTTGTCCAGCACCTTGTCCTTGTCCAGCTTGTCCTTGTCCAGCCTTGTCCTTGTCCTTGTCCTTGTCCTTGTCCTTGTCCTTGTCCTTGTCCTTGTCCTTGTCCTTGTCCTTGTCCTTGTCCTTGTCCTTGTCCTTGTCCTTGTCCTTGTCCTTGTCCTTGTCCTTGTCCTTGTCCTTGTCCTTGTCCTTGTCCTTGTCCTTGTCCTTGTCCTTGTCCTTGTCCTTGTCCTTGTCCTTGTCCTTGTCCTTGTCCTTGTCCTTGTCCTTGTCCTTGTCCTTGTCCTTGTCCTTGTCCTTGTCCTTGTCCTTGTCCTTGTCCTTGTCCTTGTCCTTGTCCTTGTCCTTGTCCTTGTCCTTGTCCTTGTCCTTGTCCTTGTCCTTGTCCTTGTCCTTGTCCTTGTCCTTGTCCTTGTCCTTGTCCTTGTCCTTGTCCTTGTCCTTGTCCTTGTCCTTGTCCTTGTCCTTGTCCTTGTCCTTGTCCTTGTCCTTGTCCTTGTCCTTGTCCTTGTCCTTGTCCTTGTCCTTGTCCAGCCTTGTCCTTGTCCTTGTCCTTGTCCTTGTCCTTGTCCTTGTCCAGCTTGTCCTTGTCCTTGTCCTTGTCCTTGTCCTTGTCCTTGTCCTTGTCCTTGTCCTTGTCCGCCTTGTCCTTGTCCTTGTCCTTGTCCTTGTCCTTGTCCTTGTCCTTGTCCTTGTCCTTGTCCTTGTCCTTGTCCTTGTCCTTGTCCTTGTCCTTGTCCTTGTCCTTGTCCTTGTCCTTGTCCTTGTCCTTGTCCTTGTCCTTGTCCTTGTCCTTGTCCTTGTCCTTGTCCTTGTCCTTGTCCTTGTCCTTGTCCTTGTCCTTGTCCTTGTCCTTGTCCTTGTCCTTGTCCTTGTCCTTGTCCTTGTCCTTGTCCTTGTCCTTGTCCTTGTCCTTGTCCTTGTCCTTGTCCTTGTCCTTGTCCTTGTCCTTGTCCTTGTCCTTGTCCTTGTCCTTGTCCTTGTCCTTGTCCGCCTTGTCCTTGTCCTTGTCCTTGTCCTTGTCCTTGTCCTTGTCCTTGTCCTTGTCCTTTGTCCTTGTCCTTGTCCTTGTCCTTGTCCTTGTCCTTGTCCTTGTCCTTGTCCTTGTCCTTGTCCTTGTCCTTGTCCTTGTCCTTGTCCTTGTCCTTGTCCTTGTCCTTGTCCTTGTCCTTGTCCTTGTCCTTGTCCTTGTCCTTGTCCTTGTCCTTGTCCTTGTCCTTGTCCTTGTCCTTGTCCTTGTCCTTGTCCTTGTCCTTGTCCTTGTCCAGCCTTGTCCTTGTCCTTGTCCTTGTCCTTGTCTTGTCCTTGTCCTTGTCCTTGTCCTTGTCCTTGTCCTTGTCCTTGTCCTTGTCCTTGTCCTTGTCCTTGTCCTTGTCCTTGTCCTTGTCCTTGTCCTTGTCCTTGTCCTTGTCCTTGTCCTTGTCCTTGTCCTTGTCCTTGTCCTTGTCCTTGTCCTTGTCCTTGTCCTTGTCCTTGTCCTTGTCCTTGTCCTTGTCCTTGTCCTTGTCTTGTCCTTGTCCTTGTCCTTGTCCTTGTCCTTGTCCTTGTCCTTGTCCTTGTCCTTGTCCTTGTCCTTGTCCTTGTCCTTGTCCTTGGCCTTGGCCTTGGCCTTGGCCTTGTCCAGCACCTTGTCCTTGTCCAGCACCTTGTCCTTGTCCAGCACCTTGTCCTTGTCCTTGTCCTTGTCCTTGTCTTGTCCTTGTCCTTGTCCTTGTCCTTGTCCTTGTGCTTGTCCTCGTCCTCGTCCTCGTCCTTGTCCTTGTCCTTGTCCTTGTCCTTGTCCTCGTCCTCGTCCTTGTCCTTGTCCTTGTCCTTGTCCTTGTCCTTGTCCTTGTCCTTGTCCTCGTCCTCGTCCTCGTCTTGTCCTTGTCCTTGTCCTTGTCCTTGTCCTTGTCCTTGTCCTTGTCCTTGTCCTTGTCCTTGTCCTTGCCTTGCCTTGTCCTTGTCCTTGTCCTTGTCCTTGTCCTTGTCCTTGTCCTTGTCCTTGTCCTTGTCCTTGTCCTTGTCCTTGTCCTTGTCCTTGTCCTTGTCCTTGTCCTTGTCCTTGTCCTTGTCCTTGTCCTTGTCCTTGCCTTGTCCTTGTCCTTGTCCTCGTCCTTGTCCTTGTCCTTGTCCTTGTCCTCGTCCTTGTCCTTGTCCTTGTCCTTGTCCTTGTCCTTGTCCTTGTCCTTGTCCTTGTCCTTGTCCTTTTCTTGCTTGATTTTCTTGCGCCAACGGCCGTTGCAATTTGGAAATTAGGGTGTTATTTTTTTTTTGCCCAACGGCCGTCGGAACCTTGAAATTAGGGTGTGATTTTCATGCGCCAACGGCCGTTGGAACCCGTAAATTAGGGTGTGATTTTCATGCGCCAACGGCCGTCGGAACCTTAAAATTAGGGTGTGATTTTCATGCGCCAACGGCCGTTGGAACCTGGAAATTAGGGTGTTATTTTTCTGTCGCCAACGGCCGTTGGAACCTGGAAATGAAGGTGTCATTTTTCTCGCGCCAACGGCCGTTGGAAACTGGAAATTAGGGTGTGATTTTCATGCGCCAACGGCCGTTGGAACCTGGAAAATAGGGTGTGATTTTTCTCGCGCCAACGGCCGTTGGAACCTGGAAAATAGGGTGTCATTTTTCTCGCGCCAACGGCCGTTGGAACCTGGAAATTAGGGTGTGATTTTTCTGTCGCCAACGGCCGTTGGAACCTGGAAATTAGGGTGTGATTTTCATGCGCCAACGGCCGTTGGAACCTGTAAATTAGGGTGTGATTTTCATGCGCCAACGGCCGTTGGAACCTGTAAATTAGGGTGTGATTTTCATGCGCCAACGGCCGTCGGAACCTTAAAATTAGGGTGTGATTTTCATGCGCCAACGGCCGTTGGAACCTGGAAATTAGGGTGTTATTTTTCTGTCGCCAACGGCCGTTGGAACCTGGAAATTAGGGTGTGATTTTCATGCGCCAACGGCCGTTGGAACCTGTAAATTAGGGTGTGATTTTCATGCGCCCACGGCCGTTGGAACCTGGAAATTAGGGTGTTATTTTTCTGTCGCCAACGGCCGTTGGAACATAGTACTGACCTTCCGGCTATCTGTATGTTTTTTGCATGTGATCAGGGGCGTCCGTCCAGGCAGAGAACGGACGAAGAGCGGAGGAAGTGGGCTTACAAGATTGAACATAACTGTTCGGAAAGGCATCTCACAACATTTTTTGAGGACTGGCGCCAACGAGCACCGGGCACCGACTTATGGTCGGTTATTGTGAAGACCTTTGAGAGGAAGGGGCTGCTGACGACACGTGCTGGAAATGCGAAGCCCAGCATTTTGGACTCCTGGGAGCCAGCGCCGTCCTCTCAAGTGCACGACAAGAATCTAACTGACACCATACAGGCGGCGTTTCATCTGCGGCAGAAGATACGCCTAGTTCCAGACGATGTCGACATCGTGGGGGGGTCCGCGATTGCGACTCAAGTACGGGCCCCCACGGAGAACTTGTGCCAACTCCCGGAACTCATGCGGCACCGGACGGTGACGGTGCGGAATTGTAGGGGGCTCGCGCCGTGGTTCGTGGGGGCCGGCACAAGTCTGACAAAAGCAAAATGTGCCGTGCCGATCTTCCGGTTTGCGTGGCAGGTGCTGGCAGACCGTGATCCAGGTCTCTACAATTTATGGGTGCAGAGGAGTGAAAAGGTTCCTTACCACATTAAAATACTGACGGGGGACGACAGTGACCGTGCCGTGCAGAGGTTCGGATACTATCGTTCGCCAACGGCCGAGGAAGCCATGTCCATTCTCCGGACGGACTCCCTGAAGGACATGGCGGCCGCTTGCTCAGACGAGTTGATCACCATGGAGTTGGATCCGTCCGAGTGGTCAAATGAATCTGAGCGTGAGGCAGTAGTTGACCTGACGAAATCCGCGCTGGGGAGCTTGAACATCTCGGACCATGCCGGCCTTAAGGGTAAATTTCGAGACCAGACGCCTTGCGTGTTTGTGCAGTTTGCCGTGCTGGACGGCAACCACTACACACAGATGTTGAAGTCCGTGATTTTCGAGGGCTCTGACGAGCAAGTGAGTACTGCGATAGCTGGCGAGATTGCGGGTAAACAAAAGGGCAAGTTCGTGGAGACAACCGACGAGGCGTTTGATTTGTGGAGGGGGTTGGTGAGGGACGCGGAGAAGTTCAAGTACACCAATCTGGACGTGCTCAAGGGCTGGGAGGTGGAGGGGGAAGCACTGATCCCGCCCATGAAGGACATGCGGACGCAAAAGGTAAATATAACGGATCGGGTGTGGGAACGTTTTAGGCACTAGATGTTATTTTTCTTGCGCCAACGGCCGTTGGAACCTGGAAATTAGGGTGTGATTTTTCTTGCGCCAACGGCCGTTGGAACCTGGAAATTAGTGTGTGATTTTTCTTGCGCCAACGGCCGTTGGAACCTGGAAATTAGGGTGTCATTTTTCCTGCGCCAACGGCCGTTGGAACCTGGAAATTTGGTTGATATTTTTCTTGCGCCAACGGCCGTTGGAACCTGGAAATTCGGTCGACATTTTTCTTGCGCCAACGGCCGTTGGAGCCTGGAAATTAGGGTGTGATTTTTCTTGCGCCAACGGCCGTTGGAACCTGGAAATTAGTGTGTGATTTTTCTTGCGCCAACGGCCGTTGGAACCTGGAAATTAGGGTGTGATTTTTCTTGCGCCAACGGCCGTTGGAACCTGGAAATTAGGGTGTGATTTTTCTTGCGCCAACGGCCGTTGGAAACTGGAAATTAGGGTGTGATTTTTGTTCGGGAACGGCCGATCTTCCAAAGTGTAAGGACAAAATGTCAGGTCGTGTGTTGTATGACCGTTTTTTGTCTCAAACACTGATTCACATTTCATGCATGCAGGGGAGAGAGGCGCATCGGAGGGTTGCCCTGATCGGAGGGGGGCTGAATGCAGAAGACGAGGCCGTTTCCAAAAAGTCGAGGGGGACGGCGCTGCTGGAAGTGCACAACTATTTCAAGACGCACATGGAGGAATCCTGGGATAAGCCGGAGGTGCCCCTTCAGGACCAGAAAGAAATATGGAATTTGATTCATGGGGTTTCAAGCAGCACTGAGAAGGCAAGGAAGGACGGGGAGGGGGAGGAGGGTGGTGAGGAGCGGGTTGGAGGGCGATTGAACGAGGGTGGTTTGTCCGAATCGGAGAAAACCCAAGTCTACGACTTCATCTCGGCTGTGAAGGATGAAACGGTCGCTCCGAACGACGACAGTAGATGTGGAATGCCGATTGAGGACAAGCTGGCCAAGGAGCTTGCAGAGTTTCTGGACATCGTGGCAGCGGACAAGCTGGACGGGGAGGGAAGGGTGATGAGGAAGGGGGGGGGATCAAACAGGAAGGGTGGAGGAGTCTAGCCCGCTTTCGATTCTGGCCGTCTATCATGGCAACCGTGAAGGCCAAACACGTTCCTCCTCAGTGCTTGTATGACCTGACATACATGGCCAAGATCTTCTGCGAGGTGATGGTCCAGCTTTTCATGATCTACAACCGCGATTTGGGGAAATACCCCGAACCACGCGACCTCGGCTGGTTGCCGATGCAGCCTTCGGAAGCCGACAGCGCCCTTCAGAGGGTGGCCGATACGGTCGCTGTAGCTGCCAAGAGACTAAGGGCGGTTATCAGGCCAACGGGGAGGGACGATTCCACCTTCCCACTTGCACTGCTGGAGAGGACGGATTTTTGGACGACCCACAAGGAGGAAACGAAATGGTGGGTCCTGATTGCGCCCGAACCCCCAACCGAACAGGCTGTGGTGCCCCAACCCGTACAGCCTGTGGCGGGGGCTGTGGTGGTGACGGGGGCTGTGCCGGAGGAAGGCCAAGCCGAACATGCGAGGCAGAGGACGTCCAGTCGGGTCGCCAAAAAAAGGTGGGGGAGAAGCGGGAACCCCCGCGGAAGTTTGGGTCGGAGGAGCTGGCATCCGAAATCGAGCAGCAGGGCCCGTGGATTTCTAAGAAAGTTTACGGGTCTGACGGGGAAGAGACCTGTGAGTTCATGATGAAGACTTTCGCGTGGGAGAAAAGCGATGGGCCGACACGGTTGGCTCAAGTGGTACTTAATGCAATGGAGGGGTTCGAATTTGTTGTGAAGAGGAAGGGGGGGTGAACCAGCCGGATATCAAGAATGGGATATGGCTGCTGAATTTGGAACACCACGCGAAGCTGTGGAATGATGAGGAATTGTTGAAGGGTCGAACGGGTTCGTGGGTGGAGAAAAGGGACTGGAAGGCGGCGAAGGATTGTGGAGATTTCAATGGTGTGAAGGACGACTGGTCGTCGTACCTAGGCGATTTCACGGGATTCTTCAACCCACCCGTGATCTTCATTGGGTCAAAGGAGCAGGTGGATGGGTTTAAGGTCCTTCTGAAGGTACTTGGGAAGCGGCCTGAGGGGGAGGATATTTCCAATCCCAACGGCCGTTCGGGCAAGGAAATTGCGGGTGCAGCCCAGAAGCGTCCGCTGGAGACGGCAGGCGCTGGCACCAAAAAGAAACGCCGGAAGCGCGCCGCCTCGGAGACCCCCGCGGCCGAAGACGTCTCAATGGGGGATGATGAGGATGTCGGGTCACATGGGGGTGATGATGGGGAGGAGGTTGGTGATGATGGTGCCGGCGATGATGAGGGGGACGGGAATGAGGGTGGTGATAAGGGGGGCGGGTCGAAGGACGGAGAGGGGGGGGTTCGAAGGGCGGAGAGGGGGGCGGGTCGAAGGGCGGAGAGGGGGGGGGTCGAAGGACGGAGAGGGGGGCGGGTCGAAGGGCGGAGAGGGGGGGGGTCGAAGGGCGGAGAGGGGGGGGGTCGAAGGACGGAGAGGGGGGCGGGTCGAAGGGCGGAGAGGGGAGGGGGTCGAAGGATGGAGAGGGGGGCGGAGAGAAGGGCGGAGAGGGGAGGGGGTCGAAGGGCGGAGAGGGGGGCGGGTCGAAGGGCGGAGAGGGGGGCGGGTCAAAGGGTGGAGAGGGGGGCGGGTCAAAGGGCGGAGAGGGGGGCGGGTCCAAGGGCGGAGAGGGGGGGGAGAGAAGGGTGGAGAGGGGGGCGGGTCAAAGGGCGGAGAGGGGGGGGGTCGAAGGGCGGAGAGGGGGGCGGGTCGACCGGCGCATCGGGGGAAGGGGGGAAGGAGGGGGGGGGAGGGGAGGGAGGCTCGAGGGGAATTCGGGGGCGTCGGGGGGGGGATGTTGGGGCGTGCCGTCGACTACTGCAAAAAGCTCCTTTCGCCTGGCGGGCACGTTCGATCAAGAGCAACGGCTAGTCATCTGTCAAAGGGTAAGTTAATCTGAGTGAATATGGTCGGTTAAATTATGATGTTTGCATATTCCCAAGTTTGATTTGCGATTGTAATGATAACTAATTGCGCCGCTCGTCATTGCTTGTCCCACACACAGGTGACGAGTCTGAAGAGGAGCCGCCAAAGGATGACGCGCATGGCGGCCCACCCAAAGGGTTTGAGGAAGATTCGGAAGAATCGGAAGAATCGGAACCTGAGGAGGAAGCGCCACAAAGACGTGTCACAGTTACCGCAACCCAGCCCAAGCCACTAGACAAGAAAGTGCCACCACCAAGTTGGCAGACGTGGATGGAGAATCTGGAAGGTGGGGGGGGGGAAACGGGTCGTGCCCCGCTCGCCTGTTGGATGTCCGGTTTCGGTATTGTGCAAGCACGGCGGGGAATTTTGCCAGTATCGGAAGAACCAATCCCAGCGCCTTGATACGTTGTGGAAGCCCACGTGGGCTGCTGATTCGGTGGCTAAACTCAATGCAGACCCAATGAAGCTGGCACACATGCCTGATTTCCACGTCGACACGTTCCTGGTGCATGGAGTCGTTCGAAAGGTGGATAAAACGGGCGTGTGGTACGTTAAATTTTGGGCAGAAGGGTGTGACGAAAAGGGAATCTGGATTAATGGGGAGCAGGGGACGATGCCCAACATAATTTTCAAGGTACAACAAGACGAGATGCGGAACTGTTTCAAGCCACCTGAGGGAACGTATTTGGAGTGGTGGATGGACAAGGGGTACCTGGCGACCAGATCTTCCCCAGCGACCAGATCTTCCCCACGACTCCAAGAGAAGGGGGGAGACCAAGCCGCAGGGCAGGGCAAACGAAAACCTCAAGGGAAGGCTGGCGCAGATGTGCGGGAGGGGGGTGTAAAGAAGACGAGCGGACGGGCACCTGTAAAGAAACGCCTGTTAGTAGGTAGTTAGATAGCTTGATCTGAACTCGTGTACATTTGTAAAGATCGATCTGTACATCTGTCTCCAGAGCATTCACTTGAATATTCAAAGTTCAAGTGGGAATTACTGGTTGGGTTGTGCACAGGCTTGTGCACAATTTTGGCAATAATTATAATTCGTTCTATAAATAGAACTAGCGGGGTCGTGGAGAGGGTTGTGCAATTGTAAATTTAATCTACAACTTGTCTCACTTGCTTACCCTCCGAGTGCATGACACTTTGACAAAAACAGCCAATTTTACCCCGACTTGAATAAATTTTAATAAATGTTAATAAATTTTAATAAATTTTAATAAATTTAAGCAATCTAGTAATGAAAAGTGCACGCGGAAAGCGCACCAGTGACCAAATTGCATGAAATGGTAATGATTTCATGTGGAAACGCATTCACAATGAGCATCAATTGTCATGTATTTGTTGAAATGGCGTCTCCTCAAGTAATAAAATTTGGCATGGGTATTGTAGATTGATTGTGGGCCCCCCCACATGGCTTTTAATACATCCTAGGCTACTTCATGCAAGGGTGGGAATGTAAGCTACCCTTGCTCTAGGTGCACCAGGGCACCGGCACCACCATGCTGTCTCAGGTTCAACCCGCCTACTAAGGGGGGGATCCTGGCACAGGGGAGGAAGATCATGTAGCACATATTCCTTGCTGGATGCGTGGAGGTGGAAGAAGCCGCGTAATCGAACTAACCTAACTCTAAGCTATCTAGTCTAGAAAATCCTAGAACTACACTACTCAGTGGCCGGGGTACTCTGTGGCATGCCTTTAGTGCACATGTGCACTTACTTACTCACTTACTTACTTACTTACTTACTTTCTTATGAAGTGAGACAACTATCAAAGAGACAACTATGCCTGGACGCGTGGCGATCCAACACTGTGGTTCCAAGGACTAGCTAGGGTAGTTATCTGAGAGGAAAGACGTGAAGGCCGCAGGAGCCGCGTGGCTATCTCTAGGAAGACCTGCATGGAGGGAGACAAAGGGTAACAAGAAAGGTTGGTAGGGAAAACAAACATGCACACACACATACACACACACACACACCACCACCAACAACAACAACAACCAAAACTAAGAAGGAAAAGAGGGAACGCATACACACATACACGAAGGGGCTAAAAGAAAAAGTAAGGAGTATACATTACAAAGGTCCCTCTCTCTTGCTTGGACTGCTATGCAGCTAGAACAAGATGAGGTGGCAGAAGATTGTCCAGGCTCACACGCCAGCCCCTGTGGCCATTAAGCCCCCTCCCCCCAAGAGCTAGGAAGGCCGGGGCGCTTTGCTGAGTAGTGTAGCTAGGGTTTTCTAGATTAGATTAGCTTAGAGTTACATTAGTTCGGTTTCGCGGCTTGAATCGCCCACCTCCATCCATCCAGATGCAAGGAAATATGTGCTACATGATATCTCCCAACGGAGTCATGTTATTATAATTTAATTTAATTTTTTTAATGTCCAGGAATAGTTTTCTCACACTTTCCACAGGGAACTGTGGAACTGTGGAACTGTGGGAACTGTGGAGCACTTTGGAATAGCTGTCTCACCACCTACAGTGAAATTAGATATACCCGACAATGCCATTAATTAATTAATTAATTATCTAGACTCGTGTTCCCGTTGGGGAGTCACGGAGCATTAACCCCGATGGATGGATGGATGGATGGATGGGTGCAAACAGTCCTACTGGTCTATTATCTATCTACAGCAGCTATCTACAACATCTATCTACAAAACCTATCAACATCAAGTCATCAACTCTACCCTAGGGGACCTGTCTGGCGTGCTCATGAATCCCCGTATGTTTGCACACGCGGGCGCTTCCGGGCCACGGGAGGGGGCTCGTTGTCCTCCGTCTATGACCTGGGCCCACTAAGTTGGCCTTGTCCGGCCATCATCTTTTTCCAAAACACGGAGAGGCCTAGGCCCCCCATGTCCTCTACTAGCTGTTCTTTGAATGTGCGGGCCGGCCTTGCGGCGTCTAGCATCACGGGGCCCGGCCCACGTAAGCAGGTGCCGGCCAGGCGCTGAGCTGGGCGCAGCCGTCCCGCGGGCCGGGGGGCCACGTGAGGTGTCTACCTGGTTGGTGCGAGCTATAAGTGCCCTAAGTTAGTAGCTGCAGGCGCCGCTGCTTAATGCATGGTGCTGGTGCATGATATATGGCATGCCGATCGAGGTACAGGTCCTCATTGCGAACATGAGCAGCATAGGGCTCCTACTCTGAAAATGGATCGCAGCATGTTGGTGACCGCGCCGTCCAGCTTGCGGGCCAGGTCGGCGGTGATCGAGGGTCCACGTCTCGGCCCCGTACGTAAGAACAGGAAGGACGAGGAGTCCTGTTTCTCATCTTGCCCAGGGGCTTGCGCCACCTAGGGCCCGATACTATTGGCGTAAAGCCGTGCCAGGCGAGGGATATGCGGTGGTCCACATCAGCCTCGCAGCTGGGGAGTCGAGGCTGCCCAGCAGCTAGCTTGACTGACACGGTCCCGATCGATACAGGACTCGAGAGCCGTCAAGGAGAAAGAGGGCGGGCGGTGGACAGTGGGTGATTGATCCCAATCGCCAGAGCCCCGGTCTTCTTGCTGACCTCAAGCCCCACTGCGCGGGCCTCGATAGCCAGGCAGTCAAGCCACGTCTGCACGTGCTCCGTGTCCTCGAAGCTCTAGCTGGTGGTGTCGTCTGCATAGATGATGTCCGCCAGCCATATCTCCGTTTCCGCCCCGCCATGCCAGAAACGGTTGTCGACCTGCACCCCTGGTTCCCTACCCACGATGCGAGCAAATCGCTTGCGCGCCTGAATCATTGCGTATTCGACCACAATAATGAACATAATGCTCACCACTAGACACTCCCGGCCATGCAGTTAGGCTAGAAACACACGCCCTGATCAAGCATGCTGTTTCCGGCCCCACCGTCTAGGTCATCTAGTCGCTCCACACGTAAGCCAGCCATAATTTCAATGCACAAGGATACACATTTCCATCACCATTCATCTTCATCATCCTGAACGACTCGAAAACGCGGAAAAGATAACGGCAGGCTCGAGCTACCATGGTCCGGATTCTCCCGATTTCTGGCCTGCGCTGGTTGTCTCTTTGATAATTTACATTGTCATGTAAATGGGATGTGTCATGTGCGGGGGTCCATCCCACCTGCTGATGGGGGGTATATATACCCCTTTCAGTGCCCGGTATTACGCAAAAACGAACAAAAGACGCTACTTTAGTTAGGGGCATATCCCCTAGGACAACGGGGGCGAAGTTACTCATATGTTTCAATATAATAATAATTCCCATACTACTATTCATTTAGCCCCTTCGTGTATGTGTGTATGCGTTCCCTCTTTTCTTTCTTAGTTTTGGTTGTTTGTGTTGGTCGTGGTGGTGTGTGTGTGTGCATGTGTGTGTATGTGTGTTTTCCCTATATCAACCTTAAATTCTTGTTACCCTCTGTCTCGGGACCTCCATGCAGGTCTACCTAGAGATATCCACGCGACTCCCGTGGCCTTCGCGTACCTTTCCTGAGTCTCAGACAACTACCCTAGTACTTCCACGGCGCGTTGGATCGCCATGCGTACGTCCATGCAGGCATAACTTTGTCTCACTTCACATATCCCTGAGAAGGGGCGTATCGTTTTTTAATAAATTCTAGGCGACAACCTGCAGGTGCATTAAATTAAATTAAACTAAATTATTACATGACTCCGTTGGGAGATCATGTAGCACATATTCCCTTGCTGGGTGGATGGAGGTGGGCGAAGCCGCGAAACCGAATTAGTCTATAACTCTAAGCTAATCTATATCTAGAAAACCCTAACTACTCTATTTTCAGCAAACTACTCTATACTGAGCAAAGCGCCCCTTCCGCTTGGGGGGGGGTGGCTTGCCCACAGGGGCTGGCGTGTGAGCCTGGACAGTCGTCTTCCAAATTCTTCTTGTTCTGCACCAGTAGCAGTCCAAGCATGCAAGAGAGAGGGAGTGAAGAATGCGATGTTCAAACGGCCGGGCTGGGACCACTAGTAGGTGACTCGGCGGCCAGCAACTGCTGTGGATAGGTCATGGCTCATTAATTAATTAATTAAACTTGTGCTCCCGTTGGGGAGTCACGGAGCACCGGAAGTGCTAGTTTATTCCCTGTGTGTGCACAACAGGAGAAAGGGCAGAGACCCCCAGTCTCCTTCATGCCGGCCTATATAGGTAAGCTAAGGCATGCGCCACAGCTGCATTCGTTCGGGCACGCTAGCTAAACGGACACGCTAACGATCCGGCAATTTGTGGGTGCAATAAGACCCATGTGAGCATGGCATAACAAGGAGCGTGGGCGAGTAAACTGATCATACTTAGCCATGGCGTAGCATGGCTGCTAGCTGTACAACAAGGACTAAGGCTACATGGCTGCATGGTTGTGCGGTACCGTGCGTTAGCGGTGCACGTGACTACTAGGTATGTTGGCACGGCTATAGGCAAACGTTCGAAGCATGGCTGCCATAGCGGCAGTGACTACCAGTGGATACAAGCTAGGGCTATTAGCTAGAGACTGTCTAGCCCGCTGGGGGCGTCCACGTCTTGTTGTGCATGGTTGATCATCACGGGTACCCGCCCCTCCAGTACACCTTGGGCTTCTGGCTGGGGGTCCTGCTTGTGGCGGAGGTACTCCGGCCACAGGTCGCGTCGCTGCTGCTAGCTGCTGAGCGGCCCGGTCAGGTCGTCGTCCAGCGTCCAGGTGAGGTCGTGCAACCGCTTGCGACGAGAAAGGATCAAAGGAACCGCTGCTTGTCCTCACGGGAGGGGAAGGTGAGCAGAAAGTTCTGGTGGTGGGGGAGCCGCCTTGTCCCGTGAGTGGGGAAGGCGGTGACACCCACGCAGTTCTACCTCACCTACCAGGCCCATGCATGAGGGTAAGGAGCTGGTCCTTGAGCTCGTCGGCAAGGGAGGTTGACGTCTCACCTGCATGGCTTCAGACTGCATCATGCATGGGGGAAACGACGCAGCACCACTCGGCACTCGCGGCGAGCGCGGTCGGTGCCGCCTCCCGGTTGGTTGGCCTAGTAGGCGGTGGTCCTCCAGCTCCTGGAGCTTCGTGGCGATGGCGCGGTCGGTGGTTGAGGCAGTCGATGACCGCAGCAGGTCCGCATAGGACAGCGGCGGGAGGTCGCCAGCTAGCTAGCATCCAGCCGGGGTGGCTGGGATGCGATGGTGGCCGTCTGCTCCGCTATCTTTGGAACCAGGCTAGCTGTGAGGCCAGGGCCTCGGTGTGAGCGGTGATGGCTTCAAGCTTCTTCATGAGCACGCCGCACTTGCCCTCCCGACCTGGTTGAGGCGAGAGACATTGAGTGCGTCTCAGATGCCTGCGCCGTGGTGTGTGCACAGCGCCGTGAACTGGGGTTGGAGCTTGTGGACGACCTTGCATGGTTTCCACATTGGAGACCCGGGCCTTCACCGTGTTGAGCGTCGTGTTCAGCGAGGTCAGCTTCTCGGCCAACGGCCAGGTCACGTGCTCCTCCAGCACTGCTCGGATGTCATCCTGGCAGAGGGAGGAAGCCGATGTGTCTGTCGGCCGCACACGGGCTGGGCTGGGGCGCGGATCTTGGCGGTGATTTTGTCCATAGGTAGCTGGAAGAAACTGCACAAGATAGCGAGGCGGTGGTCTCCCCTGGCAAAGAACCTCTCAAGGTTCTCGTCGCGGATGGGCGCTGCGGCCCCATGGAGCTTACGTTCCTGTGCTAAGAAACGCACTATTTCGACGCATTCGTCTTTGGTCAATAGCAGCCAGTAGCTGAAAGAAAAGCGGTCGTAATCTGGTAGGTACTTTGGCCATTTGTGTTCGTGGCAGGGTTTCTTGGGCTCAGGCGAGGCGCTTGGCGATGGGTTTGCTGGCGATGGATTTGCGAGCCCAGGCGGCTGGGCAAGGACGATGGCAAGTGGGTTGGGCTGGGAGCCGGAAAGCTCCTTTTCCAAACCCCGTTTTGCTTTTGGGGTCGTCATAGCTGCTTGTCACGTGCGTAACTTTGGCAATACTGCGTTGCAGCCGTAACCGATTATACTACTGGCGTGTGCGTCTCAAAAAAGCGCATCGAATGCAAGTCGGGTCTGACCGAATATGGGGCTCAGACGCAAAAGATCTGAACTCCGCCTTCAGCCATTTTCATGCCTATGATGGGCTCATCTTGTCATGGCATGTTTACCCATCTTTCTATAGCGGGAATGTCCATGCAGGTGCATGGTGGGTGTAAACTGCGACCTACTCGGGGTGCACAACTGAGGTGCACCTGCACCATGCATGTATTCCAGCAACTGTGCAAAGTTGCGGACATGGGGTGTCCCGCCCCGGATGATCGACCATATAATAATGGTTGCCACCGGTCGATAAGAGGGAGCTCGCAGTAGATCGAGCTCGGCCCGCGTGTGGCGCTTGTGGTAGGGAACGCTGTGCACATGAGGATGTGACAGAGCATTCGGGCGATCTAGTGACGCCGTCAGCGGTACGGACCTGGGCTTGGGACCCGGCCTTCATAGAACTGGCGGATCAATTAATATCAATTATAATGTACGATGGGGCACGGAACAGCATGGTGGAGGACCACCCATAGGGCACTGGGCGTCCCATATAACCGTACTGAATCACGATCAATGCCTTGGTGTAATCCACTCATGATCGCTTCAGATCAATAGCACTGCAGCAAGAGCCGCCAGCCGGGGGCCATGCAGGCAGCCCACTTCCTTGATCAGGCGGCGCGCGGTCATGGTGACCATAACACAATTGCGACCAACACGGAAGCTATCTGGGACTCACCTAGGTGGGAATCGAGGCTGGTACGCATGCGGTTCATGCAGTAGGAGACGCATGAATTCTTCCAGCACAGAGCTTTGGAGGCAGCCGCCGCGGTATTTGCCGGCCGGGTATCCGCGGCGGACCCCTTGCCGGCCCTTGTAGAGCGTGTGGTCCTTAGCCAGTTACATCGTTAATTTGAGTTCTCGGCTTAGTTCTTACAAACAGGATTTCATCAAGGAGGTTCTACGCCTGTTGCATGCTCTCATTTTGAAAGGATACAACAACTGAAGTGCATTATGCTAAAGCAGCCGGTCAAGAATTTTCTCAAGCAACGCCAACACATATACGTACACCACCTTTACTATCGCAGCAGGCTCATCCGTGGAGATATATGTTTAAATAATATAATTACTTACATCAGAGTGAAGGCACCACATGTGGACATCTATGTACATATTGACGTCTTGGGGAGACGTCCACTGTTGGGTTGATTGGGGAATTCAGTGCTCCGTGGTCACCTAACGGGGACACGAGACTAGCTAATCAATAAAGGTCTTATATGCGAGGCTCACCAGTTAAGGTCTAATACGTAATATGAGTATATGTCCCTGCAGGCTCCCGTCCATTGGATTAGACCCTCTACATTTTGGAAATCAAAATCGCAGCCGGCTGGTTTTGGGGAAAAGATCTGAAAGTAGTCACCAAAGGCTGCTAAGTAGCGGTCAGTGGTACCAGAGGTGGGGTGTATGTACCACGGGGGCGTGATGTTTACCTATGTCGATGTTGAAAGTTGTCAGCCCTGGATTTATTTTCTACCTTTAAGTAAGATTGCAGCCCTGGATGGGTTGGACCCCTTTCTCAAACCTGAAAGGGGGGGTGTAGAAGGTTTATGTGCAGAAGTTACCGCATGAGCAGAATGCATGACAACACACACTCGGCTCAAAGCCTGAGCTGGTATCGACCACCGTGCAGGACATCGCTCGCGTGCGCACAGATCCATCAGCTCCATGCTTCTCCCCGTGCTTCATCCATCGGCTCCACGTACTTATATCTATTTGAACAGCAGTGCACATTCAGTTTACGAGTGAGCAACTAGTGTCTCCATATGCTGGTAGACTAGGCTGACTTGAAATATGTCCGGTGGCGAATGTCAAATTTTAGTTGTGCACACACCGCTGCAGCTAGGCGCAGACAACAGAAGAAGACACAGCAAACGAGCGCAACGGCACACCGGGTTAATCAACGGCAAAGACAGTGTGACACTGAGCTCGTGCGTCGACCACCGACTAGCTATCGGGCGCATTGCTCGGACATGTTGTATCATCGATGGGATCAATGGTGAGTGTTACACGCCTGCAGTGTGCGCAATGGAGACTAATTCGAACTTTTGAGAGTGATTGGCAATAGTTCCCGATGCAGTATGCAATGCAAGAAGCGTAATAAATGGAGATACTCAGGTATACCGCTCGTTATAACGACGGCAGCCTCCTTGTCTGCTGCAGCAAAATCAAACCCGCAACCAGTCGGGCCTGCGTACGCAGACTGAGGTTCTAGGAACGCAGGTAAGTTGATTGCTGGTGGTTGACAAAAAAATTACGCTAGGGTTTGATATCCATTCCGCCACCACCCAGCTTTTTTGGGGGGGAATTGGCGGACGTGGAAGCGGGGATTGGTGACCTGGAAACACGGACTCATGACTAGGACGTGCCTCAGACGTCATCACGAATGGCGGGCAAACGAGAACAGGGCGCGTTGCGTCCACAATCAAAGCGGGAAAAGGCCGTTGGTAGGACACGTGTTGGATTTATGAGGCCTCAGGTAGCTGCATTCTGGATCCTCGCATTTTGCGCCATATTGTCCAGTCGTGCGCCCCCGCCGGCCGCCCCCCGTCAAGTCGGAGCCGCGAACCAAGATACGAATCGCTGACAACGCCCGTGGCCTTTGGGAGTTTCGTCCGTCTCGCGCACTCGAGACGGACTGATCGGCGGGAGAATGCCGCAGCCGTTCGATGCTCGGTGCGCAGCTTTCCAGAATTGGGCAACTCCGCTGGGATATTTGCACGAGTTGAATTAACCGTTTCATAATTCAAAAGGTACGGGCCGTAACGCGCGATGGCAGGTCTTCGGCCGAATGAAACGAAGGCTCCAGTAAACTTCCAAGCAGGTGGATCTTTGAACCGGTAGTAGCGCCAGTGTTTCGCGCCCAAAGCCAGCTCATCGGTAATCTGCCCGCATCGTCATGAGTCACTCACTCGACTGGCAGCGCCTCATTTTGGCGGGGGATACTACTTGCCTTTCCGTTCCCGGGGGCCAAGCTGACCCCGGCTGACCAGGGGGAAGACCCCTGTTTTGTAACCGTGACTCACTGCTATTTTTCGACCTCGCTGCCGAAAAGCCCGTTTATTCCACGGTCCAGCAGCACGGTGGCACGGGGTATACACACACTCATAGCTGCGTGGTGGAGACGACGACCTGAAATTCTGGAAACTCCTTTGTACATATAGAAGGCAATTGAAACGTAATAGGGTGTAAAGAGTGAAAGTGTGACGTTCTTAGTGTACAGAATTCGAGCTAATCAAGGGTTATGGTGATGTTATCGAGTTCCCCGCCAGTCCATGGCTTTCAAGTTCCGCAGGCGGTGCCTATCCAAGCTAAGTTGACGAATTGCTGTGACAGAAGTAGCGGAGATGCCTGGCAACGTGTTCCTTCCTCCTGCCCCGTCGGGAGGAGGAGTTCTTTCGAGGGCGACTCCCTGCTTGCCAGTTTTGCCAGCCCAAAGGCTGGGGTGAAGAAATGGTATATTACCAACGCCGTAGGGGATGGCGCCCTAAGCGCGCCGGTGCAGGGATCCGCAAGCGAGGTCTCTTCCCGGTCAGGAGTAGATTCTGGTCGCGTCCCCAGACGTGCCGTTGGATTCAAGGTGTCTGCTCAAGGCTTGCCCCCTCGCTCGGTGTCGTCCTCAGGATCAGCCGAAGGGCTTTTAAAAGCCGCCTTCCGCGGTGGTGGGGCGTCCAACGTAGTTCCCATGCCTTCTGCATTCCGGAGTAGAGCTCCGCAATCACCTAAAAAGCGAAATATTTTGGAAGAGGCGCAAGCTGCACATCACATATTTTTCGATCCCATCGTCATAGAGGCCTTTCACATGGCAGAACGGGCATATGAGGGGAAATTTCGGAAAAACGGCGACCCCGTAATTGTGCACTTCTTTGAAACCGCCCGGATCCTCGCTGACATGAAAGCCGACGTCTACACAGTTTCGGCGGCGCTCTTGCATGGGGTGTTGGCGGACGGCAAATTCACAGTGGCCACCATCCGTGATGCGCTTGGGGAGCAAGTGTCCTACCTGGTAGAGCTGGTAAGCTCGCGCTCTTCTCTCGTGGTTGTCGTCTTGATCCTCTCTGCATCAGGAATCTTCCCCGCCCGACCGCCATGCCTGGCCTCGCCCCGGACAAACCACCCCTTGATAACCAAAAGTGCCCTTTTCCATCCTTGTCTTCCTTCTGCCATCCCCTCTCTTGGTGAGCCCAGGTGGCGCAGATGACGACCATCTGCCAGACGACGCGCTCTCGCAACCGCACGCTCACGCCCGAGGAGCTGCGCCACCTTCGCAACACGTTCGTGGCCATGGGCTCCTCCAGCGGTGTCACCGCGGTGCTCATCAAGCTGGCGGACCGCCTGCACGACATGCGCACGCTGGATGCCCTCCCCGAGGAGCAGCAGCAGTCGATCGCGGAGGAGACGCTTGACGTCTTCTCCCCGCTGGCCAACCGGCTCGGCATGTACAGGATGAAGGCCGAGCTGGAAGGTGAGCCAATGGCAAACGCTGGTTGTGCCCAGGGTTTCATGGTGCATGTACTTCTGTTGAGTGAGTCGTGTGGCACAAACTGTGTGAGCAGGTAGCTTACATCCCTGTGGATACTTAGACGACATTGATGAAAAAAACGAAAAAAAAGAAAGCAAAAATTATTAAAGCAAAAAGTTGAAGGGGATGCTAAATTTGGCATGTGAGGGAGTGCTTTACCCACTTTGGCTTGGCCATTAGTTGATGAATGTGATGGGTGCCCCTTTGTCCCTCCACGCCCCCCTGCGTTCCAGTCCCAGTATCCGCTGGCCACCTGCGATGGGCATGCTCATTCATGCATGATGAGATTGAGATGCAGATGCCTCCATGTACCTGTCCGACGACTCCTAACATAATCCTCGGGAATATGCCCATGGGTGTGCTCTGTCTAGCCCGCACCTGCTGCTGTCTCATCAAACTCATTTGTTCCTCCCCCTTTCGCCTCTTCCTCCTCTTGTGGCTGTCTCCAACCACGGTGTCCAGACCTGTGCTTCCAGTACCTGCACAAGGAGGAGTGTGAGGCGCTAAAGCAGCAGCTGGCGGGCATGAACAGCGGGGGCACGATGATGGGCGACACGATGCGCCGCATCCAGGAGCTGCTGCGCCGGGCGGGGATCGCGGCCGACATCTACGGCCGTCCCAAGAACCTGTACAGCACGTACCGCAAGATGACCAAGAAAGACAAGTCGCTGCTCGACATCAACGACCTGTTTGCCATCCGCGTCGTTGTGCAGGAGAAGCGGCAGTGCTACGACGTGCTCAACCTGATCCACAAGGAGTGGAACCACTTAGCACGTGAGTATCAAGTGGGTGTGACGTTTTCATTTTGGCTTTGGGATGGGAAGGTGCCTGGAGCGGGGTTTTCTTCATGTTCAACCCTCATGGGAGGATTACTATGACTATCTGGATGTTATGATGGCTAACTAATCCTGTTCTTCCCTTTCTTCCTTTTCTTCCCTTTCTTCCCTTTCTTCCCTTTCTTCCCTTTCTTCCCTTTCTTCCCTTTCTTCCCTTTCTTCCCTTTCTTCCCTTTCTTCCCTTTCTTCCCTTTCTTCCCTTTCTTCCCTTTCTTCCCTTTCTTCCCTTTCTTCCCTTTCTTCCCTTTCTTCCCTTTCTTCCCTTTCTTCCCTTCTCCCCTTGTCGATTGTTCCTGTGGTTCTGTATTTCTGCGCCCAACAGACTGCTACAAGGACTACATCGTGCGCCCCAAGGAGAGTGGGTACAGCTCGCTCCACACGGTGCTGACCATGCCGTCCGGCCCCAACATGGAGGTGCAGGTGCGCACGACGCAGATGCACCACATGGCTGAGTACGGCATGGCCGCACACTGGCAGTACAAGGAAGGGGAGGCAGAGGACGACGAGACGGTCAACCAGCTCATCCGCTGGAAGCGTGCGATGCTCTCCTGGGCTAACGAGGCGATCGCCTTGGCAGAGGACCGCTCTTCTTCTGGTCTCCGCCACATCAGCAGCAGCCCTGACGACGCTCCTGGCCCGATGTGCGCGCACGCGCACGGCGCCCTTCACGAGATGTGCGCGTTCCCGAACCACAGCCCAGAGTGCTGCTTTGGGAAGCTGGCCACTGCGGAGGGCATGCGAGAGCAGGCGGCGCAGGGGATGCCGATCTACCCGTTCCTGGGCATGGGCGCGGGGGAGGACCCGACGGCCAAGGTCGGCGGTGTGGTCATTATCATCATGGCGGATGGCGACATTGTGGCGTTGCCGGCAGGGGCCACGGCGGCGACGGTGCTGGACCGTGAGCTCACGGGGCGGGGCTATGCTATGGGCAGCGTGGCGCGGTGCAACTATGCGGTCATGGTGAATGGGCAGCGCGTCCCGCTCACTACACCTGTCCAGATGGGGGACCTCATCAGTGTGGTCGAGGAGGGGGCCCCCGTGCTCGCGGGTGGCCGCCCCTCGGGCAAGAAGGAGATGCATTACATGGACAGCAGCTACCACGTCAAGTCGTTTATTTGTGGGCTCGAGGAGTCTCTGGCGGAAACGGAGGGGGGGCTTCATGCGGAGCCATGCCTGGTGAAGTAGGGCGCCGCGCCCAGTGATATAACAATGAGCCATGCAATAGGGCGTGCACAGGCTGACCCATGCCTGGTTTTACAGGAGGCATGGCTGTGTTGGCGGCGTGCCGATGATAGGTCGGGCTGTCTTTGTGACCATTTTGATTTTGGAATGGGGGGGGGCTTTTACGAGGGAATGGCGAACAGGGCCTGTGGGTGTTTTAAATGTACATAGCTGATTACGGGCCCTGTTGCGCCTTGGCACACCAAATGATCCCATCAGGTTGCTGAGCTTGTAAGTGTTGGAGGGCTCCCACCCTCTTGTACAACATTACAATGTTTGTTTGCGTCCCGGATTGCTTTCTCAAGGGGCTAGTCCGGGCCGCCAGGTCAGGTGGAGCGCCAGTTGTATATATTCTTTGTACCATCATGGTAGGTGGCGTGTAATAGTATCCATTGAGCTTCCTGTGGTTGGGTAGACCGCAGGCCTTGCGCTGGTTTGTCTCGCTCACGAAAGTAATCATCTGCCTTGCCATGCTGCGGGGCAACTGCTCAATTTTTAATGGAAGTGTCATATGTGTGATGAACGCAAAGGTTGCACTGAACGCAAAGGTTTTCACCTTTGCGGAGTGTCTGATCAGAATATACGCTTGGCTGATTTCGATAGTATCGGCTACGCCCCCTTCTACTAAAAAGAAGGATTCAGCCGTGTTCAGCCCGTCTCACGGTGCGAGACTGAACAAGTCTCGCGTGCAGACACGTGTGTAGTACTCCTACACACAGATCTGGAGTGATTTATCTAGTACCAAATCCGAAAGGCTTGCATCACTCCCCGGACAGGAGAATTTTTGCGGATGACTGTAGGTGTAAGTTGGCGATGCCATGGTAACCGGAGACGTCCGTCCTATAGTCAGCAAAATTGGTGCCCGAGGTCCCCAGTTCGATTCCGGTCGGATTCATTTGCAGATCGCGTTTTCCGCGTTTTCCGCGGCCCGCCTGGCACTGAACGCAAAGGTTTTCACCTTTGCGGAGTGTCTGATCAGAATATGTGTGATAGCCTGCATGCTCCAAGTCAACCCTTTCTTCACCGACTACCCAGTGGCCGACTTCAGAATTTCACCGACTACCCAGTGGCGGTGTCCAAAACAAAAATATCAGACACTATGCTGAAATTTTCCAAAAGCTGGCCCTTGGACCCTACCTACCTACAGGTTTGGTACCTACCTACCTACAGGCTGTAGCACGTAGGCGCTATACCTAGCAAAACCCTGAGGTACCAAGGGTTATAGGGGTCAACATAGGGAGCAAAATGATCAGCTCCGCGAGCTCTACCGTTTGAGCATATTGGTGTATGGGAAAATTCCGGCTTTCTTAAATGGGTCGTTGGCCGGCGCGACGCGATACTGGCACGGCACGGCGCTGGATAGCTGAAGCCTTGTAGTTGTGTCTATCTCCTAGAGAGCCGTTTATCTCCTAGACGGCTCTGGAGTCCTGTATCGGGACCGCGTCAAGCTGCCAGCTGCATGGGCAGCCTGCTTCCCAGCTGCGAGGCTGATGTGGACCATCGCATCTCCCTCGCATGGCACGCTTTACGGCCAGTATCGGGCCCTGTGGCGCAAGCCCCTTGGCAAGATCGAGAAACAGGACCTGTTTAAGGTCCTCGTGTCGCGTCCGTGATCTATCACGTCCGCAATTCAGATTTTAGCGTAATTCTGACGTCCGCAGCCTTGTGCGGGTTGCTATACCGCGGCCCGGTACTGACGCCGCGGATCTCAGTTGTACTCACGCGCCAAGTCCGCTGAATTTGCTGACGGAACTTTTGGGCGGACCTGAATTTCACTGACATTCGTCACAAGGGCAGTTTGCCGAATGCTGGTACACAGCAAGCCGGCGAGGCACTGAGCAGATGTGCAATTTCAGGATTTCAACGTGGGACACCGCAGCTAGACACAAATGCAAGGAAGCCCCAGCGGCGGTGCCTGGCATAGCCGATAGATTTGCCCTTGTATATTTGTGTTCGCTTGACAGATAAAGCTTGAAGGAAATTAGGAGCTTGTCGGAAATTAGACAATGTTATGATTGGCTGATGTCTAAAGTGGCGCTAGTGGCGCCAGCCGCCAGGCTTGAGCTTTGAGCAGTATAGAAGGATGAGCAACGAACCATGGTGGTCGTTGTTCGTCCGTTTCTCTCCCTCACAACTGGTTTGTTGTCTTCATGGGGTGAAATAGTTCGAGCAGCCCGGAGCAGCCCCCGTGAGTGGTTGCATGCAGTCAGTTGCCATGAGGATGGTCTGACGGATACGACAAATGTATTGGTTTTGTTAAGAATGTGTGTAAGACTGAGAACGAGACAAAGGGCAGGGCCTTCGGGCACCCTGGTCGTCGTTGGCATGCATGCCAGTAGGAACTAGGTCGGGAACACACGCGCACTGCCGCCACAAGGGGCCTGCAGTGGCGTCACCCAAGGGACCTCACAGCTGCTCTTATAACTACAACATATTACAACTCGACAGTCTTTGTAATTCGTCATGTATCTCATTGGAATTGAAAGGTCTTTTGGTTGCTTTGATGATAAAGCATGGTCTCAAGAATCGGCTGGTTGGGCCGGATTGCCTGTCATGAAGGTGGCGGTGCCGTTAAAGGACCGCACCTTTCATTCTCATTTTCGTCCTTCCTGTTCCGGCTCACGTATGGGGCCGAGACGTTAACCCTCACCGCCGACCTGGCCCGCAAGCTGGACGGCGCGCGGTCACCAACATGCTGCGATCAATTATCAGAGTAGGATATGCTGCTCATGTCTGCAATGAGGACCTTAACCAGGGCATGCCATATATCACCAGCACCATTCAGCAGCGGGAGCATGGTGCCGCACGAGCCATGAGCCACGAGGGAGCCATGGCTGACGGCGGAGCTCATAACTTTCACGTTTGAGCACCGAATTTAGTCGTGAATATCACAATCGCTTCGTCTTTCTAAGACGCACATGCTGATATAATTTTCCGACGCTATTACGCAATATACGATGAGCAAACGCCCATCGACGCAACGCAGCCTGACGGCTGCGCTCGGCAATGAAAATACGTCTGCAGCTCCGGCTGCAGCTTCGCCCTCAGGTCCGGCAGGCAGCGGTGACACTAGTCGCGCACTGGTGGTCGTCTAGTGCTCACCCTTCCGGGCTTCCCACCTTGCCTTCAGCCTCGCCCGAGCCCAAACGCAGCCGCCCCACCGAACCTAGCTGGCTTGAGTCCGACTTTGACGTTGAAGAGTTATTTTCCACCTTCGATGTCAACAGACCCGGCTATTTCGACAGGCCACACATCCGGATACTGGAGCTCCTGTTTTAGGGGTCATATGCCTCCCTTCTTGACATGTGCCCGCGCCTCCAATGCCACAAATGCCTCCGCAGCCAGTCTGCCGGCCAGTTTCAGCTCCGCTCAGCTGACCTGTCTGGCTGGTCGCGATCGCGCCTTCAGCTTGCCGCCCTCTTTTCCATCCTTCAACGCTGTTCCGCGGACCTCTGGCAACCCGTCCCCTTGACCGAATTCGCCCTCCTCCGCCTCCTCTCACAGCATGTGACGCCCCTCGCTTGCGAAATGCAAGTTTTGGGTCGTAAGCTGGCTGCTGAGCTCCCCACCATCCCCACCGCCACCGCCACCGCCACCGCCACCCTCCTCGCCTCCTGACCCCCCCCGCCCCCCCCTCCGCCTCCACCGACTCCATCACCGCCCAGCTCCGCGACATTGACCAGCGCCTTAAGGACAATGCAATCGCTATCGAGGTCCTGCAAAACACCGCAGGCCTCACCGCCCAGGCGGTGAAGGACATTGCCGCCAAGCCAGCCCCGGCTGGCCTGGCCGGCGATGCTCCTCCCATCCCGACCTGGGCGGACATGCTTGAGCAGCACGCCACCTCCACCACCTCCGCCGTCGCAGCACAGCTCCAGCAGCAGACGCTCGACCTCCGCGAGGAGGCCGAGCTCGCCAAGCGCAGCCTTAACGTCATTGTCAAGAACTTCGACATGGAGGAAGGTGAGAATTCCGAGAAGCTTGCACGTGCCCATCAAGGAATATGTGCTACATGACCCCCCAACGGAGGCATGTTATAATTTAATTTAATTTTTTTTTTTTGCACGTGCGTTTGAGAGAGAAATTCTTAGTCGCATGGGCCTTACTGGTGAGATCGAGCTGGTCGCCCACCGCCTTCCCCGCGCGCGGGGTAAGGCAGGGGCGCCCCCGCTCCTTCTCACCTTTAAGAACCCGGCGGACAAGATTTCCTTTCTCCGACGCCGCAAGCGGCTCGAGAAGACTCTCTTCACCCTTGACGACGACTTGACCCTGGCGCATGCAGCAACAACGGCGACGGGAGCTATGGCCGACCCGCTACCTCCAGCTCCGGCAGACGAAGGCGGGGCAGCCGGTGTACTGGAAGGGGGCGGCCATCTACGTCAGCCACAAGCCCTGGCATGCGACACCCGCGGCCCCAGTGCTTCCAGACGTCCCAGCTTAGGGGAATACAGCAGTAGTAGTGTAAATAGACAGACCGTGGCCATGTACATGTACGCCTAGTCCTACAGGCACTATACCAGCTGAGCCACGCGCAGTCTTTAGCCATGTACATGTGTGCCTATGATGTGCCACACCCCAGATGATCAATGCCTAGCTTTATGTAGTTAAGCTGTGCCCATGCAGAGAGCTGCTCTCTGCTGAGATGCCACGCTCTAGCTTTTGTATAGCTATGATGATCTTCCCCACCTATGACGGGCTCCCCTAATTAGCTGGGAGTTGCCCGAGACTCTGGGTGGTGCAGGTGCCCTATAGGGCACCTAGAGCAAGTGTTGTTTACATTCCCACCCTTGCAGGAAGTAGCTTAGAATGTATTATATTCTGATCTTAGTAGCTTAGAATGTATTATAGGCCATATTCTCAGATCAGGCACTCCGCAAAGGTGAACTGAAAACCATTTGCGTTCAGTGCCGGGCCGCGGAAAACGCGGAAAAACGCGGTCTGCAAATGAATCCGACCGGAATCGAACTGGGGACCTCTCGCACCAATTTTGCTGACTATAGGACGGACGTCTCCGGTTACCATGGCATCGCCAACTTACACCTACAGTCATCCGCAAAAGTTCTCCTGTCCGGGGAGTGATGCAAGCCTTTCGGATTTGGTACTAGATAAATCACTCGAGATCTGTGTGTACGGGAGTACTACACACGTGTCTGCACGCGAGCCATATTTGATCAGGCACTCCGCAAAGGTGAAAACCATTTGCGTTCAATACCGAGCCACTATATGCCCCTTCTCAAGGGCTCAATGTATGTGCACCTTCAAAGAACAGCTAGTAGAGGACATGGGCGTGGGCCTAGGCCTCTCCGTGATTTGGAAGAAGATGATGGACAAGGCCGGCCAAGTGGGCCCAGGTCATAGAGGACGAGCCCCCCCCGTGGGGAAGCGCCCGCGTGTGCAAACCCGTGGGAGGCACGCCACATCAATCCGACGCCGCGCCAAAGTTGTGCGCGAAAATTCCGGGGGAAATTTGACGAAATTCGGTGCGCGCGGGAGATGTTGAGTGCAAATTGCAGTGCGAAGGCTATGGTAGCGTGAAAATTTATTGTGCACGGATTACGAAGCCATTTTGGACCGGATTTCGCTTGTTCGATCGCCATTGACGTAAGGAAGTTTATTCTGCCAAAAAAAAGTCGGCAAACTGTTATTTATTCATTGGCCACGAGGGGAAACACGCAGCTGGCGAGTTTCTCACGGCTCGAGCGCACTGACCCGTGCGTCTTCAAGGTAACCTCTAGAGCAGATAAAGACGCTTGCAATGTATCCCCACACTTTCTAACGATTCATAACATCATTTCGAAGAAACCCAGCACAGGAATTTCCTTATTTTTGCGTTTCCACGTTGCACACAATTTTCGCGTAAAAGTCAGATTTATAGGAGCGCTGACTGGGGCAAACATGCATGTCGTGGATTGCATCGCTTTTGCGTCGTTTCTTGCAGATATATGACTTGTCTTGGGTGGAACAACATTGTCCGGTGAATAAGATGCGGGCGGGGCTCGCTGCCGACGTCTTTGGTGTGCCAGGGGTGCGGGAAAACCAATGGCTACTGGTTTACAACGTCGTAACCCGCTATTTTTTAGTAATTAACTGGCGTATTATAGTGCTTTAAGCGTCCAGCGACGGGCGAAAAGAGCTCTTACCACGACGCCATGGCCTGCGGAGGCATTCCGAGAAGGACTGGGGCGGGCGGGCAAAATAACACGCACCAGTGCCCGCACGTGGCCGGGGCACCCCGGCGTACGAGACAAAGCGCACCGTTTCTCCCCTGGGCCCATCGCCTCCATCGCCGGGCGGCAAGTCGAGGAGGCGGCTCCTTCTCCCTATTCCGGTGCCTGTTTCATACTTGTGACCCCGTGACTTTTCCACCGGAGGCGTGTTAATGAATGAGCGGATGCATGCATGAATGAACGGATATATGAATGATGGCGGGCGGGCGGGAGAGAGGGAGGGAGGGAGGGAGGGAGGGAGGGAGGGAGGGAGGGAGGGAGGGAGGGAGGGAGGGAGGGAGGAGGGAGGAGGGAGGGAGGGAGGGAGGGAGGAGGGAGGGAGGGAGGGAGGAGGGAGGGAGGGAGGGAGGGAGGGAGGGAGGGAGGGAGGAGGAGGGAGGGAGGAGGGAGGGAGGGAGGGAGGGAGGAGGGAGGGAGGGAGGGAGGGAGGGAGGGAGGAGGGAGGGAGGGAGGGAGGGAGGGAGGGAGGGAGGGAGGGAGGGAGGGAGGGAGGGAGGGAGGAGGGAGGGAGGGAGGGAGGGAGGGAGGGAGGGAGGAGGGAGGGAGGAGGGAGGGAGGGAGGGAGGGAGGGAGGGAGGGAGGAGGGAGGGAGGGAGGGAGGGAGGGAGGAGGGAGGGAGGAGGGAGGGAGGGAGGGAGGGAGGGAGGGAGGGAGGGAGGAGGGAGGGAGGAGGAGGGAGGGAGGGAGGGAGGGAGGGAGGGAGGGAGGAGGAGGGAGGGAGGGAGGAGGAGGGAGGGAGGGAGGGAGGGAGGGAGGGAGGGAGGGAGGGAGGGAGGAGGGAGGGAGGGAGGAGGGAGGGAGGGAGGGAGGGAGGAGGAGGGAGGGAGGGAGGGAGGGAGGGAGGGAGGGAGGGAGGGAGGGAGGGAGGGAGGGAGGGAGGAGGGAGGGAGGGAGGGAGGGAGGGAGGGAGGGAGGGAGGAGGGAGGGAGGGAGGGAGGGAGGGAGGGAGGGAGGGAGGGAGGGAGGGAGGGAGGGAGGGAGGGAGGGAGGGAGGGAGGGAGGGAGGGAGGGAGGGAGGGAGGGAGGGAGGGAGGGAGGGAGGGAGGGGAGGGAGGGAGGGAGGGAGGGAGGGAGGAGGGAGGGAGGGAGGGAGGGAGGGAGGGAGGGAGGGAGGGAGGGAGGGAGGAGGGAGGGAGGGAGGGAGGGAGGGAGGGAGGGAGGGAGGAGAGGGAGGGAGGGAGGGAGGGAGGGAGGGAGGGAGGGAGGGAGGGAGGGAGGGAGGGAGGGAGGGAGGGAGGGGGAGGGAGGGAGGAGGGAGGAGGGAGGGAGGGAGGGAGGAGGGAGGGAGGGAGGGAGGGAGGGAGGGAGGGAGGGAGGGAGGGAGGGAGGAGGGAGGGAGGGAGGGAGGAGGGAGGGAGGGACTGCGTGCGTGCAAGGGCATGACGTGCGTGTGTGTGTGTGTGTGTGTGTGTGTGTGCGTGTGTGTGTGTGTGTGTGTGTGTGGTGGTGGGGGGTGGGGGGGGGGGTGGGTGGGTGGGTGGGTGGGTGGGTGGGTGGTGGGTGGGTGGGGGGGTGGGTGGGTGGGTGGTGGTGGGTGGGTGGGTGGGTGGGTGGTGGGTGGGTGGGTGGGTGGGTGGGTGGGTGGGTGGGTGGGTGGGTGGGGGTGGGTGGGTGGGTTGGTGGGTTGGGAAGGTGTGCTTTTTATGATGATGATTAGCTAAGTTACATGTGTGTTATTGATGTACATGTTGACGTTGTATCATGGGCGTGTGCCCAGAAGTTTGCGTTCCTGCAATGTCACATAATATGTAATGTAGATGTGTTGTTTGGAACCTGACTAGTTATCCCAAACTGGAATGATTGACATGCAACTATGTGATGAAACCCTTGAAAAACAATTACTAGTGACTGCATTTTTTGTGCTATGTTTGCTAGCATCTGTCACCTATTTGTCATGCGAACAGTCTGAATTTCTTGTGGGCAGTTAACATAGATGTTTTTATGAGCTGTGCAAAGTTCTAGGCTTGACTGAGTTCATTGATATATGCCCCCATGTGTTGGAACCCTTAAAAAACCATGAAAAACTGCATTTTATGCTAGTAGTATTTATGCCAGCATTTGTCACCAGTTTGTTATCCAACCAGTCTGAAACTTTGTAGGAATGCTATTTGGGATGTTTTTAAAAGATATGCAAAGTTCCAGCTCCAACTGAGTTCGTTTGGTGTCATCATACATGCGCTAATGTGTTGAAACCCTTTGAAAACCATCAAAAACTGCACTTTGGGGGTATTTATGCTAGCATTTGTCACCAGTTTGTCATCCAACCAGCCTGAAACTTTGTGGGCATGCTGCATGGGATGTGTTTAGAACACGTGCAAAGTTCCAGGCCCAACTGAGTTCATTTGGTGTCATTATATATGTGCATCATGTGATGAAACCCTTGGAAAACCATGAAAATTTGCATTTTGGGGTTATTTATGCTAGCATCTGTCACCATTTTGTCATCCAACAAGCCTGAAACTTTGTGGGCATACTGCATGGGATGTGTTTAAAACATGTGCAAAGTTCCAGGCCCAACTGAGTTCATTTGATGTCATTATATATGCATATGTGTGATGAAAACCTTGGAAAAACATGAAAAACTGCATTTTGGGGGTATTTATGCTAGCATCTGTCACCTTTTTGTCATCCAACCAGCCTGAAACTTTGTGGACATGCTGAACGGGATGTATTTAGAGCATGTGCAAAGTTCCAGGCCCAACTGAGTTCATTTGATGTCATTATAAATGCATACATGCCAGAAAGTGCTGAAAATACGGTATTTTATGCTAGCAAATGTCACCATGTTACCATGCTGCCAAGTCCCAAAATTTTTTTTGACCACATGGCATCATAAGATATCTGATTAGGCACCTTGGTGCCAAATTTGAGGCCAAACTGACCATTATTCTATCTCCTGGTAATTTTCAGGGGACAAAAATGGCTTTTCGGAATGATGTGGCCAGTACGTGCTGTATAGATAGATGTTGTAGGTAGTAATGCTGTTAGATAGATATGTCGTAGGTAGCTGATGTAGATAGCTTAGACCGGTAGGATTGTTTGCACCCACCCATCCATCCATCGGGGTTAATGCTCCGTGACTCCCCAACGGGAGCACGAGTTTAATTAATTAATTAATTAATTAATTAATTAATTAATTAATTAAGGGCTATAATTTTTTTTTTTAAATTATAACATGCCTCCGTGGGGAGGTCATGTAGCACATGCATATTCCATTAAGGGCTATGTGCTACAGATACTCCCAACGGAGTTCTGTTCCTAATTAAATAATTAATTCAGCAGCGGTGCCTGCAGCTCGTAGGGCACCTAGCACGCACCAACCAGGTAGACACCTCACGTGCCCCCCCCGCGGGGACTGCGACCAGCTCAGCCTGGCCGGCACCTCTTGACGTGGGCCGGGCCCCGTGATATGTTTGACGCCGGCACGCCACAAGGCCCGCACCTTTAAAGAACAGCTAGTAGAGGACATGGGGAGCCTCCATCCATCCATGCCACGAGCCACGAGCCACGAGGTAGCCATGGCTGACGGCGGAGCTCATAACTTTCACGTTTGAGCCCCAAATTCAGCTGTGAATATCACTATCGCTTCGTCTTTCTAAGACGCGTGCATGCTGATATAATTTTCCGAATCTAACACGCAATATATGACGAGCAAACGTCCTTTGACGCAACGCAGTTTGGCGGATGCGCTCGCCCATGAAAATGCGGCAGCTGCGGCTGCAGCTTCGCCATCAGGTCCGGTAGACAGCGGTGACACTAGTCGTGCACTGGTGGCCACCCAGCAACCTCCCGGGCTTAATGCCTCGCCATCGGCATCGCCTGACCCGAAACGCACCCGCCCAGCCGACAAAACAGGATGGTCCCGCCCCTCGGAACCGCGCTTTCGGCCCCACCCTTTCAAGGTCGATGATCACGACTGGAACAACCTGTCTCCTTACGATGCTATGGACTGCATCTTCTACGGGGACTACGCCTCGCTTTACGACCTGTGCCTCCATCTTTACGACCAAGGTCGCCTCATCGGCAGCAACGGCAGCCGCTGGCAAACCCACGGCGCCCTGCTTGGCTGCCCCCGCCCCCAGCTCCAGCACACCATCCTCAACTCCCTTCTCGAGCGCTCTGACGACGAGATCTGGGCTCCATCCATCTCCGCCCCCACCCTCCGTTCCATCCTCACGGAAGCCTTTCAGCAGCACGTGACCCCCCTTGCTGCTGACGTCGCAGCAATGGGTGGCACGCTGGCTGCTGAACTTCCTCACATTTCCGCCGCTGCCGCCTCCACCTCCACTGCCATTTCCGCCTCCACTGCCGACATCAAAGCCCAGCTCCTCGACCTCGACCAACGCCTTCAAGCCACCGCCAACGCCCTTGAGAGCTTGCATGACACCGCCGGCCTCACCGCCCAGGCGGTGAAGGACATCGCCGCCCAGCCGGCGTCTGCTGGCCCGGCCGGCGATGCTCCCTCCACCTGGGCGGACTTGCTTAAGCAGCACACCACCTCCACCACCTCCACCATCTCGGCACAACTCAAGCAACAAGCCCTCGACCTTCGCGAGGAAACCGACATCGCCCGGCGCAGCCACAATGTCATCGTCAAGCACTTCGACCAGCCGGCAGGTGAGACCTCCACGACCCTTCTTGAGGCATTTAAGCGCGACATTCTTGCCCCCATGCTACTCACTGGTGAGCTGGACATGTCGGCTGTCCGCCTCCCCCGCGCGCGGGGGAAGGCTGGCCCGGCACCCGTGCTCCTCACCTTTAAGTACATGGCGGACAAGCTGTCGTTCCTTAAATGCCGCAAGAAGCTCTCGAGGACTCGCTTCACGCTGGACGACGACTTGACCCTGGCCCAGCAACAGCGGCGACGCGAGCTATGGCCGGCCTACCTTCAGCTCCGGCACAGCGCAGGGGGGAAGCCGGTATACTGGAGGGGGGCGGTCATCCACGTTGACCACAAGCCCTGGCAGCCCCCTCCTGCCACCCCAGACTAGGGAATTCATACCAGTAGTGTAGATTAGTCAGGCTTAGCCTAGCATGTGGCCCACGCGCATGTGCGCCCATAATGGCCCCCATGGATGTTGTCTACAGGATTTAGCCAAGCCCTGCCTATAACGGGACCCCCATGGATGTTGCATTAAGAATTTCGCCATGCTATGCCATGCAGAGAGATGCTCTCTGTAGAGAAGCCATGTCCTAGCTCTTGTATAGCCATGATGATCTTCCCCACCTATGACAGGCTCCCCTTCGCTGGGTGTTGCCTGAAACTCTGGGTGGTGCAGGTGCCCTAGTGCACCTAGAGCAAGTGTTGTTTACATTCCCACCCTTGCAGGAAGTAGCTTAGAATGTATGATAGGCCATATGCCCCTTCTCTGGGCTATGTGCTACATATACTCCCAACGGAGTTATGTTACAATTCAATTCAATTCAATTCAATGGGGAGCCTAGGCCTCTCCGTGATTTGGAAGAAGATGATGGACAAGGCCAAGTGGGCCCAGGTCATAGAGGATTGTAACGAGCCCCCCCCTGTGGGGAAGCGCCCGCGTGTGCAAACCCGTGGGAGGCACGCCAGACAGCTCCCCTAGCTAGGGTAGCGTGATGTTGTTTAGATAGATCTAGAATGTATTAAAAGCCATATGCCCCTATCACCAGCACCATTAAGCAACGGCGCCGGCCTGCAGCTAGTAGGGCACCTAGCTCGCACCCTGACCAGGTAGACACCTCACGTGGCCCCCCCGCGGGACTGCGACCAGCTCAGCCTGGCCGGCACCTCCTGACGTGGGCCGGGCCCAGCGATGTTAGACGCCGCAAGGCCCGCACCTTCAAAGAACAGCTAGTAGAGGCCATGGGGGGCCTAGGCCTCTCCGTGATTTGGAAGAAGATGATGGACAAGGCCAAGTGGGCCCAGCCGGTCATAGAGGACAACGAGCCCCCCCCTGTGGGGAAGCGCCCGCGCGCGTGTGCAAGCCCGTGGGAGGCACGCCAGTGCGGTATAGGTAGATGTTGTAGTTAGTAATGCTGTTAGATAGATGTCGTAGGTAGCTGATGTAGATAGCTTAGCCCGGTAGGCCTGTTTGCACCCACCCATCCATCCATCGGGGTTAATGCTCCGTGACTCCCCAACGGGAGCACGAGTCTAATTAACTAATATGCCCCTTCTCTGGGATATGTGCTACAGATACTTCCAACGGAGTTATTCTGATCAGACACTCCGCAAAGGTGAAAACCTTTGCGTTCAGTGCCGGGCCGCGGAAAACGCGGAAAACGCGATCTGCAAATGAATCCGACCGGAATCGAACTGGGGACCTCTCGCACCAATTTTGCTGACTATAGGACGGACGTCTCCGGTTACCATGGCATCGCCAACTTACACCTACAGTCATCCGCAAAAGTTCTCCTGTCCGGGGAGTGATGCAAGCCTTTCGGATTTGGTACTAGATAAATCACTCGAGATCTGTGTGTAGGAGTACTACACACGTGTCTAACGGAGTTATGTTCCGAATTAATTAATTAATTAATTAATGCCTCCGTGGGGAGGATATTGATTAACTAATTACACGCGGTCCCGTTGGGGAGCCACGGAGCACTGCACATGAAAACCTCACCAGTAAATAATCACGTCCGCCTACAAAGCTATAGTGAATAACTATCCACTAGAGCACGTCCTGTAATAGATGTCCCCTAGAAGAGTAGGCAGTGCGTTTCGAATTCAGCATCTCTTCGTCAGAAATGATGACATGACCGGACTTGTTGCTCAGCTCTAATCCTACGCTCCATGGCTCCTCATCCAATCAGCTTCGGAAATAGGCCTCAAAAGCCCTTCATTTTTTTCCTTGGCCACGGTCGTACAGAGCCCTCCGTAGTTGTGCCCAGGGAAAATTCTGCACGTTGAAAACCACAATCATTTGCAGGAAGATGTTTGGAGCGATTCCATGCAAACTTACCATCAAAAGTACAGCTGCCACTTAATGCAGACGTGAGAGAGTTACTAGCCCACGTGGTTCCACTGAGGTCTCAATAACTATGCAGCATGAAAGAGGCAAAACATTGTGCAACATAGAACCAAAAAGCAAAAAATCGAAATGTTTCTCCTGGTATCCGGAGCAGCACCTGCGAGCTCAGACCACATCATTGATACATCAATACAAGAGAACATAGCGTCACAGCGTGACTATCACTCGACGTGCCAGCATTAAGCTAGGCATCACGAGGGCCATCCAATGAGTGTGATCAATAACATGTGGGTTCCCACGGGTTTGGGGTGTTAACAACGGGGCACATTCCCTGGTCTTCTTCAACATCCCTGGTGTGACCATTTCCTATCATAGCAACACACTAGACGCTGGCCTAAATACACGCGACACAGCACAAAAGCTGAATGTGCCCACGTCAGGCATCGCCACCACCAGCATGGTTACAACCATGACCCCCCCCCACGATGCTTGAGAACATCATTATTCGCTTGATATTGCTCCCGAGCATCTGCCCAGGCCACAGCCAGAGCCACGCAGACCCACAGCACACGCGTTGCATTGCAGTTTTACATATTTATGTCGGTGCCCTATCAGCCTCACATTGGTACAGTATCCCTATACAAACTGCGCTGGTTGTCTCCTTGATACATGGTGGCGGGTGCCACTGAGGATTCTAAACAGCAAACCTCATTGAAATAGTATCCACATACATGGTGGCACGTGCCAGCGATGCATGAATTTGGTACTTCACACTTCTATACTATCCATGTACATGGTGGCAGGTGCCAGCGGCGCATTTGTATGATACTTCTCACGTCTTCAGTATTCACATACATGGTGGCGGGTGCCAGCGGGGCCACCTTGTGCTGCAGGCTGTGGTACATCCGCTTGGCATTGCAGTCGGGGAGGTCTAGCCGGCCGCAGCTGCGGGGAGGACCACAAGGGAAGGATACCCATGCAGACTCACGTGACAATCAACGACTCATCACAGGATTCACGGAGTGCATACCGACTGGTGCAATTCAAGACAAAAGGACTGAAATTTCAGGAAAAAGCAACTACTGATGGACACAGAGGGGTAATGGGCGGGGCATAGCAGTGAGCTGAAGCAGTGAACATGATATATATATTCATTGCGAATGATAAATTGGGGGTGAGATTGGCATGCAACAGAAGGAAAACCCCGAAAAGAAGAAGAACCCCAAAATATATAATAGTAATCTGACACGGGCATGCAAGGATCACGCCAGCTGCACAAGGTACAACTAACTACATCACAAAAATACGACACGCAGCAACATCGCTGCCGGCCCACCAGGCCTGGGAGGGATCTAGACCGCATGGGTTGCGACAAAAGTCGGCCCGGATGCGGCGGAATAACACATCAGCCACGGTGCGAGTGAGGGCGAGTGACAGGCGCTGCCAATGCGAGGACCACGTGCGGGCAGACCACGGGGCGGTCTGACCCTCAAGTCGAGGTGGTCATGTAAAAGACACAACGAAAACAGTTGCTGCACGTCGGGTCACGCGTGCAAGATCTTCCCGACACGCACGCACATCCTTCCCATGCACTTGCTGGAGTGTGATGTGTTGTACTAATCAACAGCTAGGATAAGATACTACGGGCGAACGCCAGGATAACAGCCTTGAGTGATCTCATCCACGAATCCTTACCACACACAAGAAATAGTGGATGGCGGCAAACCACCCATGCACGCAGTGGCCATCACTACCTTTGAAAGAGAGGAGGGAGAGTTTCTAAAGACCGCAGGCCTACCTGCGGATGAAAACGGTGTCGCCTGATAGCAGCATGTCCTGGGGCCGCCCGCTCGACTCCCTGCAGAATGAGAGCCCCCGTCAGACAGGGTGATGGCACCAAGGAACCCATACACACAGAATAGGGCATGGAAGGGAACACGGCGACCGTGGATTTAAGGCAAAGAAGGGAATATGGCATCAGTGGACTGAGTAAAAAGACAGAATACGGCGTCCGTGGAGCAAGGCATTGGGAGACTGGCAGCTACGGATGAATGGTGATATGACCCTGCTGGCATGGAGACCGGTTGGCACTTGGGGCCTTGCTAATGTTAACAACTGATAGCCCGCACAATCCAGTCAGACCACTCACTTTGGGATGAGAATGCACTGGCTTCCGGGTGTGTGGCCCGGCGTGTGGATGAAGCGAACCGTGACGTTGCCAATGGTCAGCGTTAGGTCGTCCTGCACCAAGGAATGGGAAGCCGTGCGATGACAGGTGGCGACAGAAAAAGGCGTCAGCGGGCGGCACCATGGAGAGGAAAGCACCGTGGGGAAAAAGCACCATTGGCCATTGAGAAAACAGCGCCATGGACCCAGTGCAAGGAGGACAGTTGGCTCACGGGGCCTAGGACACGTGGCGAGTGCCAGCAGAGGAATCGCAAGGACAGCGGACGCCGGGAACCAGAGAATGAAACTGGAGGCGGGTGTGGCCGCAGATGGGGTCATGCAACGAAAGGATGAAGTGGGACTACTAGGAGGGTGTTCCACTCGGTATGGCTGGTCAAGGGCTCTTGTGGTGGATCCATTGGGTCATCAGTGACGAGGAAACACGCATATTGGCGCTGGCGTGCAAATGCGAGACTACCGCCTTGAAAGCAACCACTCCTCATCCTAGGAAGCAGTATCTATAGTGTATTATCTATCGTGTATTGGTATACACATTGGGGAAGATGGTGGTGATGCTGCGGGGGTGAAGGGATGGAAGGACATGGAGTAACGCTCGAGGCATGGGGCTGGGGGGCAAGGAATGGCGTGCGTGCAACCCATGATGTGGCGGGAGGCAGATAAAAAATCAAGTAGGGCAAGGGTACGAGAACAAGCGAGTCGAGAAGGGGGGCCTCGCAGAATAGTTCAGGTGGCGGGAGGCAGAAAGGAACCGTTGCGTCAGGGAGACGAGAACAAGAGAGTAGAGACGGGCAGCCACGATACGAGCGCTGGCGACGGGTGGCAGGGAGGGAATTTCGGAACCTTACTTTATAAAGTAACTCTTCAGGACAAGCTAAAATAGTAATTCAAGAATAATGCGATGAAGGAACAATATGCTTCATAAATATTATGACTCGTGAATAATTCGGCCCTCAGTTGAGACTTATCCTTGTGCTGCTCACAGCAGGCACGTCCACGTCCACGACCAGTCGGGCCGTGCCTTTGCACGACACATAGAGTATGTTGCACAACAAGCAAACCCACCTTGCAGTGGACACCCACCTTCATCTTGACCATCACGTTGAGGGGGACCTGGTTGTTGGTGGCCACGGTGCCCGCATCCTCCTCGTTCACGTACACCGGCAGGCCCTCCGCAGCCAGCTCGCGCACCCCCTCCACCGTGATCCCAAACGCATCGAAGGGGGGAGGCGGCTTGCCCCCCGTGTGGTCAAAGTGGTAGTGAGTGACAATCACGCCCACCTGGGGCGTCACGCCGGGGGGGGGGGGGGGGGCACAAGGGGGCGGGTAGCCATAGGGAGTGGGGGGAATGGGGCAGACACAGGGGCCGTGCCTTGCGTGAATAAGTCGAGGGATTTGGATCACGACACGAGTGTAATGACAAACGGTACTTGTTGTACTACATGGCTACTCCAAGCGTGTGCACGACATAAATTACCAATTGATGCCAGGGGTTTATGGTACAAAACATGGTACACATATCTTGTATGGATAGATATGATCATCTTGTATGTATGATGAGACAGACATCTTTGTCTTTGTGAATTGGAGCTCCACCAGGGGGCGTCTGACCGTCCTGACCTCATCATGCTCTCTCCCCGTCCTCCCCTGTGTTCGCCCCCATCCGCACCCCAAGTCTCTCACCCCGTTCCCATCCCACACCCTGAAAAATCTTCCGTCCCTCCCGGCATCACGACAGCTGCATTGGTGTTCAAAGTTCTTAACCTGGTTCTGGTGCAGGGGTGCCAGTTAGGACAACGAGAACTCCTGAGATGCGGTTGGCTCCTAGAGACTCAGAAACCGCAGCACAAACTCCCTGCCATTGCCGGTTGTCAAGATTGCAGTGCATCACTCACCAGCCGCATGCCTTCCTTCTCGACGAATCGCCGAATGCCCTGTAGGCGTGGGCACGCCCACCGAACAAAAAATACAAGTATTTGTCACTGGCACAGAAAGGGAGAGAAGGAGTGATTACAAAGCCACAGGCTCACAAGTCCAGCTCACGCCCAGCTTCTATTCCATACTAGCCATGGACTATTCCATACTAGCCATGGACTATTCCATACTAGCCATGGACTATTCCATACTAGTACCGGTGCGATCCCATCATAACAAACACCCCCATCTTTGTCGCGGATTCTTTTTTCCCTCGCGCCCAACTCCCCGCAGCCCCACCCAAGGGCGGTCCTCCGCGTCATTTTTCTCACCGAAGGACCTGGCATCATCACCGACATGCTTTTACACAACAAGAACGAAAAGGGGGCTGCCTCGCAAAGCTACGGCATGAAACCTACTGGTCACTATAACTATTAGGTGGTTGCCTTGCGAGGCCGTAGCATCACATCATCTTCCCCAACTTAACGTCCCAAGTCACATGACCTACCCCACATTTACATCCCTAATCACATCCTCTGCCCCGCATCTATGCCCCTGATCATAACGTTCACCGGACCCACCTTGACGTCCCTAGTCACATGACCTACCCCACATTTACGTCCCTAATCACATCCTCTGCCCCGCATCTATGCCCCTGATCATAACGTTCACCAGACCCACCTTGACGTCCCTAGTCACATGACCTACCCCACATTTACATCCCTAATCACATCCTCTGCCCCGCATCTATGCCCCTGATCATAACATTCACCGGACCTACCTTGACGTCCCAGGCAGGGTCGACCACCACGCACTCCTTGGTGCGCGCGTCGCCGACAAGGTAGATGAAGTTTTTCATCTGGATCGCGCTGGAGAACACCTGCCAGGGCGTTGTGACGCCAAAAGGAGACAGGCGAAAAGGCCGAAAGGCCAACAGGCGAAAAGGAGGAAGGGTGGGGCAAAGCAGGGCAGGATGGGGCCAACGAGATGAGAACGAGAATCCCTGTGGATGGCGCTTGAGAACATCTGGGGGCATGAGCGAGAGGGTGGGGGGTGAAACAGGGGCAGGGGACAAGTAGGAGGACAAGGGGACAAGCAGGAGGCAAGGTCTAATGCCTCCTGACCTCCACCAGTACCTTGACAATGCTTATTTTCCCAGTGGATTTATCGGATTTGGCCAAGTACGGTGAACAAAATTGACACAGCTTCCAGCTTTGGTACGCAGCCAAAGGCTGGGCTCGACTCGCTCACGATCAAGGAGCCGCATAGCGCACATCTCCGATGGACACCCATGGCTCCTGTCACCCGCGCCAGCGGGGTGGTGGTACGGACACCTGTCAGCTGTCAAGCTGCTCATGACCCTGCGCACACTCGCCTCCTCCCTGGGGACGTACCTGCTGTTCGATGAAGTTGGACGCCTGCAGGCAGAAGTCCTCTCCAGGGGACAGCTGAGGGCGTTGCAACAAGTGTTCCACACCATGCATGTGAAAGTTGCATTGGCGCAGGTGTGGGTGCGTGTGTGCGTGCGTCAGATCGGTGGGCCAGGCTTCACGCGAGCCATGCCTCATTCAGGGGGGTGGTATGTATAGTTCTAGAGGCAAGAGGAGGGTGGTGGTCAGGCTGTCAAGGGTACCTGCCCACTGGGAAGGAATCGAAGTGGAAGAAAGAATGGGTGGTCTAGAAATCAAACTATCGAAAGATCAAGTTACAAAGGCAAAGGAAAGTCATTTATGTGGTCCACGGCATCCGTTTGCGCCCATATAGGGCACCCCATTGAACATGGGGAAGGGTAAGGAGCGCAAGAAAAAGTTCCGGATTGAGGATAATGGTCCGCCATCTTGCCACCCGGACACCCTCCCATGTACATCTGGCGGCTCACCTGCCGGAAATAGAAGCCGTGCTGTTCGTCGCGTATCTCTTGGATGCGCCGCGCGATGAAGGTATCCTTGGGGTCCTGTGCGCGCCATTGAATAGGAAGGGCGAGAGCGAGGCTGTGAAAGAGGTTAACAGAGGGGTTGACAGAGGGCCTAAGGTGAACTCGGGGTCCTGCGCACGCAATTGCATAAGGAGGGAAAAGAGGGGGGGCATTTAAGAGGAGACAAAAGGGGTTGGACCGAGGGCGTATGGTATTCTTGGGATCCTGCCATCCAAGGCACCGTCAGGAAGACAAGGGTGAAGTGTGCAGCTCGTGCCTGATAGGTGATCTGCGTGCGTGAGACTGTTGCCGTTCGCTGGTCGGTGGATGCCGTTAGAAGACACCGAGCAAACAGCGCAAACACACAACGGTGGACACCAGAAGACACCGAGCAAACAGCGCAAACACACAACGGTGGACACCAGAAGACACCGAGCAAACAGCGCAAACACACAACGGTGGATACCAGAAGACACCGAGCAAACAGCGCAAACACACAACGGTGGACACCAGAAGACACCGAGCAAACAGCGCAAACACACAACGGTGGACACCAGAAGACACCGAGCAAACAGCGCAAACACACAACGGTGGATACCAGAAGACACCGAGCAAACAGCGCAAACACACAACGGTGGACACCAGAAGACACCGAGCAAACAGCGCAAACACACAACGGTGGACACCAGAAGACACCGAGCAAACAGCGCAAACACACAACGGTGGATACCAGAAGACACCGAGCAAACAGCGCAAACACACAACGGTGGATACCAGAAGACACCGAGCAAACAGCGCAAACACACAACGGTGGCTACCAGAAGATACCGAGCAAACAGCGCAAACACACAACGGTGGATACCAGAAGACACCGAGCAAACAGCACAAACACACAACGGTGGGTACCAGAAGACACCGAGCAAACAGCGCAAACACACAACGGTGGATACCAGAAGACACCGAGCAAACAGCGCAGACACACAACGGTGGGTACCAGAAGACACCGAGCAAACACCGCAAACACACAACGGTGGGTACCAGAAGACACCGAGCAAACAGCGCAAACATACAACGGTGGGTACCAGAAGACACCGAGCAAACAGCGCAAACACACAACGGTGGATACCGTTAGAAGACACCGAGCAAACACCGCAAACACACAACGGTGGGTACCAGAAGACACCGAGCAAACAGCGCAAACATACAACGGTGGGTACCAGAAGACACTGAGCAAACAGCGCAAACACACAACGGTGGATACCGTTAGAAGACACCGAGCAAACACCGCAACCACACAACGAACACAACGAATGCAACGGAAACAAAGAAAGCACAGGAAACGAAGGAAACGAAGGAAAGGCGAAACGAAAGGTGGGGCCGGGCATGCGCACCAGCTTGGCCGCGTGCGCCAGTGCGGTGACGGCGTCCTCGTGCCGACCCAGCGCCGCGAGCGCCTCCCCTTTCCGGAAATAGCCCTGCGCAGCCAGATAAGAAAAGCCCACTCACACATGGTCCCATGTGATTACACGTCCTCCCACGTGATTGCACGTCACCATGTGTTTACACGTCCTCCACACGGTTCAGGACGGTCCATATAAACAGGTGTGGGAGGCGGGGGGTGGGGGAAGACAAGAGCTATCGCTGAAGGATGGGGGGGGGGGGGGGGGACAGTGTACGGGCTGGTTGATGGATGGCGTGGGTGGGAGGGGGGGGGGGGGGTGGAATGCCATTGCTGGTGGATGGCTGGTTGCAGCACTTCTGCTTGGCAACAAGCCATGCTAGGAAACAATGGGGTTGTTGATGTAAGGCTGTGTGTTGATGGGGGTGTGCGGCTTATAGAGGGCCCCACATGGCTAAACCCTAAACCTCTCATACAGCATCGATGCCGCCATGGCCCCACCAGGCACCCACCTTTGGCCAGTCCTCGCTCGCTTTGGTCGCTTTCTCCGCCAATTCCAGCGCCTGGCACAGGCACAGTGCCAAAATAGACACAGTGGCCAACATAGACGATGACAGGTGGAGCACATGAGGCAGGCAGTCAGGCAGCTCTTGGAAGGGTGCTACTAGGAAGAGCGGTGCATGTGTGGCAGCTGCAGCATGCAGCCCATATATACTGGCATACACACCACGCTGGTGTCCATCATGCAGACGAGACCTACGGCCCACCGACCAGCAGGCAAGCCGACCAGCGATGCACCGCAGGCAAGCCGACCAGTGACGCACCGCAGGCAAGCCTGCCAGGATGCACCGCAGGCAAGCCTACCGGCAAAGCCATGCTGACCCTAACCAAGCATTTGGCTGCCATAATACGGAACAGGAGTCATCACGGTGTAACTGCGTTCAGGCTTGTGGGCAGTGCAGTGCGGACCCTGGTGTTGCGTCAGCTGTCAGTAGTCAACTTGCATACTAGTAACATGGGTCGTCACGTGGCTATGTGATGGGATGCAACGAACAACAAATCCAGCATCCCATGCAACGGGTATCAGGGGAACACGGGACTTGGGCATTTCTTCTCCAGCAAGAATCGAACGGCAAAGCCAGACACGTACCCTGGCTTTGAGAAATGCCAATGGCTTGATTTCTAGATCTGCCACGCCATTCACAAAGTCAATTGCCTGGTGGGCACGTGCGGGTCTGGAAAAAACCGGAATCCAGATCCGGTCGTGCAGGGAGGACGTTAGGCACAAGCAGTTTTGGCGGGCAATAACTGAGGCGCCGGACCGTGCCGAGGAGGCGCCTACTACGAGACTAAAGGAGCCTGATTACCGAAGCCCTCGGTGCCCCGCATGCATACCGAGGCGCCGGGTGCGAAATTACGCCTAGCAATCGCAACCGCATCTGTCTCCATAACTGCGTGTCTATCCAAGCAGAATACTCTATCACACTGGAGCAAAGAACACGGTGTGATTGCTTGCAAACCAGAGGAGTTTCTGATGCGACATGTGGAGCTCACCTTTGCAGCGTCGCCCAGTCGAAGGTAGGCTAGCGACTTATTGCTGTACACGGCTGCTTCTTCGTGGGGCTCTTTTGCGAGTTGTAGTGCGCTTGCGTAGAAATTAATGGCTTCCTCAAAGCGACCTTCTTTAAGAGCCTTGTTCCCAGCTTGCTTGTGCCCTTCGAAATCCATGGCGAGGGAGCTGAAGTCCCAACTACGCCCGGTGGCGCAGGTAGTTATAATGTTCCCAATTTCGCTAGAATTTTATTGATCACGCCCGCGGGCGATTCCTAAAATCGGCAACTCCGAATACTCCGCGCCGCGGCAATGCTGTAGCTTACGCTACCAATCCCGACATCTCTTTGCGATGTTTGCTGCTATGGCCTCTATCGTCCGAATCGCCCGAACCTCCATAGCCCATCCATAGGGACTGGGGGAGTCAATGCTAGCAGCGGAGCGATCTGCTGACATTAGTTGCCTAGTTGCCTTGCATGGCGATCGGGGACTTCATGTTCCTATCACGTCCAACGGTCCGTGGGCAGCGCGTCGCTTTTGTAAGTTAGGGTTGTGATCTACGTGTACTTGCACAGCGCCATCGCCGGCACATCCGAGTACTTACGGTTAGTTGTAATTGGGTTGTACAGGAACGGTGAGTTGCATTGCACAGGAATAACGTGTTGTTACAACGCTGTTGTACCAACGCGGGTGTATCCAATGATGCAACCGTACATGTCCCCGCTGAGTATCCTTGGTTCTTGTCTGTTTGTGATGGCATGCTGTTCAGTGTCCTGGCCCTTGGCCTTTGTCTGTGGTTCCGCATTCACGCCTTAAGTTGGGTTGGCTTAAGTTGGGTTCACGCCTTAAGTTAGGTCGAATTGAATTCCGGCGTTCTAAGTTCAAAGTAGTTTACAAGAGTTCAAAGTACTATGTTTCAGTATCTTAAGTTCAAATTAGTAGAATTTAGTAGAGTCATTCACGCCTTAAGTTGGGTTCACGCCTTAAGTTGGGTTGACCCCTCGAACCCAACTTAAGGCGTGAATGACTGTACATCTGTGGCCCTCGGCCTTTGACCTTTCCGGTGAAATGGGTGTTTTTTCTATTTCCATACTGTATACATAGGTTATCCCAGTTAAGTGAACCCAGGTATGCCACAAATAGCCAAACACCTAGTTGTGCCTAAATTGGGGTGCCCTCGCCCCTCGGCCTTTTCAAATCTCTGCTCAGGCGTGGGCAACAAGCCTACAACAACAACACCGACAAGTTGGATAACGTGTCCCTGAAGGAATCTACAGTGGTTACTGTACTGTACTGTACTGTACTGTACTTTACTCTTGTTGTTGTTGTTGTACTGTCCCCTAATGTAACTACGATTTATGAAGCCCGAAAACTTTGGCCGAGGCCGTAGGCCGAAGGTGGGGCCGTCCCCCGCGCCCCCTAGCGCGGGAGCGGACGACGTACAGGACCGTAGCGAGATGGCCAATCGGCGTAGTACAAAGAAAATCCCCAAACCTTGGAGATCGATTCTCGAGTTTCCTGAACGGGTGCTGAAACGCTGAACATGTTCAGACTTTTGCGGGCAGGTGGGGCGTCTCGCCAATCCGCGCGGCCTCAGGAATTACGGCACGTTGACTTTTTTAAGCGTCAAACAAGCTACTGGCGAACCGATATCTGTACTAAAACTTTTCACAGTTTCCCGTTGCACCACTTTGGACGGGGACCAACCGGTGCACGCCGTTTCGAATAACGCGCTCGAATAACGGCCACAACGTGAATGGAATGCGATTTTCTGAACGCATGGATCAAATTTGCAGGACGGTTGGAAGGTTCAGAGCCGAACTGGCGTTCAGTCAGGGTGGGGCGAAATAGCAGTGGGAACTGGGAATTATTGGCAAAGCGTGCGGCATGCTCGGGGCGAAAAACAAAGTGACGTGCTGCGCGAGCAATTTTCCTTGTGCTGGCTGGCGATGGCAGGCAACGTAGGCTAGAAAATTGGGATGGGGAATGCGCAGCCATGGTTTTATACGTCAAAATTTTATGTTTGAAGAGCAAGTGCGAAATTTTCTGAGCTGGAGGTGCGTCAACGGAGTGATACCTGCGTGGGAGAGGTCCGTGTCGCTATGGCGACCTGGAAATGGAATGTCGTTGTAGATTTAGGTATTGTAGTATCATGCTTAACTGCTTTACGTATTGGGTGCCTAGTGAAATCAGTTTGCTGTTCGTGGAAGGCTTGGGGTGTGGCCAACGAGCTTCTGCTGTCGCCACATCATATTGGAAAGAACGCTGGATTTTTTGCCACGGGACGTAACCGGCGATGCCGATGGTGAGGCGTTTGTTTCGATGACCGGGGTAGTACCTGCTCTCTTTCTGATGCATTTTCATGGTTGCGTTCTTTCCATTTCGCCGAATCCACCTAGTCGCAGCAAAGACATAGCGTAGCAAGGGTCTGCGTTTTATTTTCTTAGCCGTGCAGGACGCCATCTTCATGGTCCTTCGCATGTCCTGTGTGAACGTCCGTTGCCCAAGGATCTGTGATGCTTTTTTCTGGAATATACTGGGCGGTGAAAGCCCCTCTGGATGCTTGCCTGGTCACGGGTTTGGGGCGTCATTTACTGCTGTACTGGCTGACATTCATGGTGCTTTCTGCGTAAGCTGACTTGCTTTGCACGTGGATTTTGACTGGACTGAAGAGCGCGTCTGGTAGCATGTTTACGTGGTGTATAAGGTGATCAATCAACCATTTGTTTATAGAAGGTGTGACAATAGAAGGTGTGTTATATATTTCTTCATCAAGCATGTCAAAAGTAATCTCCACTCGCTTACAACCTGAATTTTGCTTTGCTGGGTCTGCTGTGTTTGTGTCTCACTGTGCAGGCTATCCCCTTGGTTGATCAACCAGGTGATTTTTGGTGGCAGCGGGGCCATATACTCTTCTTGGCGTTTTTCATCCATGGCATGTCAACCAACGCATGCATGCCAGCCCCTCCCACACCCACGCACACATGTTAGCTATACCCCACAAACCCACGCATGGATTCCAGCCACCCCCCACATGCCCGCATGCATGCCAGCCACCCCACCAATCCACGCACGCATGCCAGCCACCCCCACACCCACGCACGCATGCCAGCCACCCCACAACCCACTTATGCATTCCAGCAACCCCCACAGCCACTTACGCATGCCAGCCACCCCCCACCCCCACGCACGCATGGCAGCCACCCCACGAACCCACGCACGCGTGCCAGCCCCCCCTTAAAACCACGCATGCATGGCAGCTCCCCACCACACCCACGCATGCATGCCACTCCCCCCGCCAACCACCCACGCATGCCAGCCCCCCGACACACGCATGGCAGCCCCCCCCACACCCACGCACGCATGCCAGCCCTACCCCACATGCAGGCATGCATGCCAGCCACCCCCCACACCCACGCATGCATGCCAGCCCCTCCCACACCCACGCCCGCATGCCAGCTACCCCACAAACCCACGCATGCATGCCAGCGACCCCCCACATGCACGCATGCATGCCAGCCACCCCACCAACCCACGCACGCATGCCAGCCCATCACAAACCCACTTATGCATGCCAGCCACCCCCCACACCCACGTACGCATGCCAGCCACCCCACACACCCACGCACGCATGGCAGCCACCCCACCAACCCACACACGCGTGCCAGCCCCCCCCTAACCCCACGCATGCATGGCAGCCCCCCACCACACCCACGCATGCATGCCACTCCCCCCCACACCCACGCACGCATGCGAGCCCCCCCCACACCCACGCACGCATGCGAGCCCCCCCCACACCCACGCACGCATGCCAGCCCCACCCCACATGCAGGCATGCATGCCAGCCACCCCCCACACCCACGCATGCATGCCAGCCCCTCCCACACCCACGCCCGCATGCCAGCTACCCCACAAACCCACGCATGCATGCCAGCGACCCCCCACATGCACGCATGCATGCCAGCCACCCCACCAACCCACGCACGCATGCCAGCCCATCACAAACCCACTTATGCATGCCAGCCACCCCCCACACCCACGTACGCATGCCAGCCACCCCACACACCCACGCACGCATGGCAGCCACCCCACCAACCCACACACGCGTGCCAGCCCCCCCCTAACCCCACGCATGCATGGCAGCCCCCCACCACACCCACGCATGCATGCCACTCCCCCCCACACCCACGCACGCATGCGAGCCCCCCCCACACCCACGCACGCATGCGAGGCCCCCCCACACCCACGCAAGCATGCCAGCCCCACCCCACATGCAGGCAAGCATGCCAGCCACCCCCCACACCCACGCATGCATGCCAACCCCTCCCACACCCACGCCTGCATGCCAGCTACCCCACAAACCCACGCATGCATGCCAGCGACCCCCCACATGCACGCATGCATGCCTGCCACCCCACCAACCCACGCACGCATGCCAGCCCATCACAAACCCACTTATGCATGCCAGCCACCCCCCACACCCACGTACGCATGCCAGCCACCCCACACACCCACGCACGCATGGCAGCCACCCCACGAACCCACACACGCGTGCCAGCCCCCCCCTAACCCCACGCATGCATGGCAGCCCCCCACCACACCCACGCATGCATGCCACTCCCCCCCACACCCACGCACGCATGCGAGCCCCCCCCACACCCACGCACGCATGCGAGCCCCCCACACACCCACGCACGCATGGCAGCCACCCCACGAACCCACACACGCGTGCCAGCCCCCCCCTAACCCCACGCATGCATGGCAGCCCCCCACCACACCCACGCATGCATGCCACTCCCCCCCACACCCACGCACGCATGCGAGCCACCCCCCACACCCACGCATGCATGCCAACCCCTCCCACACCCACGCCTGCATGCCAGCTACCCCACAAACCCACGCATGCATGCCAGCGACCCCCCACATGCACGCATGCATGCCTGCCACCCCACCAACCCACGCACGCATGCCAGCCCATCACAAACCCACTTATGCATGCCAGCCACCCCCCACACCCACGTACGCATGCCAGCCACCCCACACACCCACGCACGCATGGCAGCCACCCCACGAACCCACACACGCGTGCCAGCCCCCCCCTAACCACACGCATGCATGGCAGCCCCCCACCACACCCACGCATGCATGCCACTCCCCCCCACACCCACGCACGCATGCGAGCCCCCCCCACACCCACGCACGCATGCGAGGCCCCCCACACCCACGCAAGCATGCCAGCCCCCCCCATGAAGTCATAGTGGGCACCACGGAGTCATGCTATGTTTTAATTTTTTCAATTTAATAATGGGAATGACGGATGGTGCATGTGTGAACAAAGGAATGAAAGGATTGCCACTCAATGAATATTAATTAATGATGAAAATGGGAGTTTGCATGGGAGTGTTTGGTCCTTATGGCTGGCTTGCAAAAAGCAGTACCCAAATTTCGAAGTATTTGACAGCGAAATATCTGTAAAGTATATCGCATGGTATAATTAATTAATGAATGGTACGCTGAAATTCATTGTGCGGGCTCTCTCTGCATGTGATAAACAATTTTAGCTTTGAGGGCATGCAACAAGACATGCTAGCATTAAAATGAAATTAAATTATAACATGACTAGTTGGGAGATCATGTACGACAGACATGTAGCATAATTACGTACATGGCCACAATTGTGCCAATCAGGGCCCTCCTCTAGGTAGACTGTGCTAGGCAATTACAATTAGACAAATAAGGTCATTCAAAAAGGTTTAATTCTTCACCTACCTCCATCCATCCAGCAAGGGAATATGTTAGCCAGTGCTACATGATGATCTCCCAACGGAGTCATGTTATGATGCGAAATAGTCCAGGATAAAATTTGTCAGAATTATTTCATTGTGGTTCAGTCCGAGCTGAAAATTTGTCAGAATTTTTAATTTCGATACGAACGTGACGAAATTTCCAAGTATCTCACGCTCGGAGAGCTTTCACGGTGTTCACGGGGAAGGGTCCGTTGCGAGTGGCGCACGGAGGCGGTTCGTCCCGGTCGGAATCGTCCGCTCGCGCGTCCTCCGTGGAAGGGTCTTGGCGCGTCGCGCGGGCCGGTGCGGTTGGCGCCCAGAAGGTCGACTATCGGCCTCTGGGCCGCTAGCGGCGAGTCACGTCCTCTCAAGTCGGGGAGGGGGGGCGATAGCCCCCCCTCCCCCACTTTTTTCTTGTCAACTACTATATTACGATCGTGTTGCGCAAAGGAGAAACCCGAACATCCTGACATCGCCGCGGGCGCCGTACCGTACGGCCTGATCGCACCCCCACGCCCGAGGGCAAATCCTGAAATCCTGCGGAGCCGCGAGTTACGGCCCGTAACCGCCGGCCTGAACGCCGTCACACCCGCGTAAGATCGAGTCTCAGGAGTTCTGAACGGAAGCCGAATTCAGCAAAATGCGCGAGAAATGCCGGAGGGCATATACGGATGGGAGGGTAGTTGTTTACCGAAGCAGCTAAGCCCAAACATCGTAGTAGATTTACTAGAAGCTGAACGAGAACTGTCCCGCGGCTGAACGTACAGTGCGTAGTTCGACTTTTCTGAACGAGTTGTTGGGTAAATTTTCGGTTCGGCCTACTTCCCACGCAATTTCCGTGCCGATTTTAGCGAGATGATTGACCTGAACGTGTTCAGACGGGGGGCGTAGCGAAAAACGGCTCGAAACTGTGAAAAGCAGGGGGCTCCGCCTTGGGACGGGCCGTACGAAGCCGAAAATTTTGGGCTCCCGCTGGCCCCCCCGCCTCGGACCCTGACAAAAATACGGACTTGAAGTATTCAGGTCGAACGGGGAAAGTTGGACCGGTCGAACCGTACCAAATTTTAGTTCCGCATGCAGGGCGGGGCGAGCGTCGCGTGGAACGCACCAGGCTGGGCAGTGGCAATGGGTAAAGTGAACGTGAATAATAAAAGCGGCATGGTCGGGGCAAAAAATGTTAATGAAACAAAGCGACGTGATGACCATAGTTGTTGCTGGCTGGCGATGGCGGGCGACGTAGCATGTAAAATTGGGATGGGGAATGCGAATTCCTGGCTTTTATACATCAAAAGTTTGTATTGGAAGAGTACGTATGAAACTTTCTGAGCTGGCGGGGCGTCAACCCCGTGCTACCTGCGTGGGAGAGGTCCGTGTCGCTATGGCATTTGCTGTACAATAGCCAGCGACCTGGACATTGAACGTCGTTATCAGATTGTTTTGTTTCAGTGTCGTCATTCTTCAGTTTTACGTATTTCACGCCTTGTAAAATCATTTTTGCTGTTCATGGAAGACGTGGGATGGGGCAAACGAATGTCTGGTGTCACCATAGACAGTTGCGATTGAGCGCTGGATTGCTTGGCACGGGACGAACGCTGGCGATGGCGATTTGTGTCAAAGATGTGGTCAATGTATCTGCTTTTATCTAATGTGATTTACGTTTACCGTAATCTTATGCAATTTCCTTTTTTCCAGACGAATTTTCTTGGTCGCAGCGTGCACATACCGGACCAAGAGTCTGTCTTCCATTGTCGTATCCGTGGGGTGCGTCCTCTTCATTCTCCTTGGGAATGTCATTGCCACGTTATCCGTGTTGCTTTCTTCTGGAACAGGCTGGGCAGGGAAAGCCCATGATTGCTCATGGATGATTTCTCGTGCACCAATTTTGGGAGTCGTTGACTGCTGTGCTTCCTGACGTTGATGGTGGTTTTGCGTGTGATAAGCTGCCTTGCTTTGCACATGGGTTTTCACTGGGCTATATGGGTGAAGATGAGCAACTAGGGGTGTGTCATGCTGTGCTATATTGCTTCCATCCAGCATATCCAAAGTTAGACTTGCTCTAATGGCTGTGCAATATTTGTGTTGTGCAGATTTTTACTGGGCTGAAGCCAAATTCACGCATGGGTAGACAGTTTGCTGCACGTGAATTTTTACTGGGCTGTACGTGCAGGTGGGCAACCATGTGTTGTGCCATATTTTTCTACATGGATTCATCATACTTGCTGTCAAACGTAGGCCCCATTCGCTTGCACACTGAATTTTGCTTTGCTGGCTGTGTAATTTTGATGTCTCATTGTGCAGGCGTGCCCGCTACCTGATCAACCAGGTGTGCTTTGCATTGTGCCAGCGGGGCCATGTTTGTTTCCTTTGCACGTGTAGGCAGGCAGGCTGGCAGGGGACATGGGGCACGAGGCTTGGGGCGTGGGGTATGTGGCATGGGTCAGGCAGGCAGGCAGCCAGCCAGCCAGCCAGCCAGCAAGGCAGCCACATGCACGAGATGTGATTATTGGCAAGCCAGCCAGCGGGGGCACCACAGGGAGGAGGGCATGGGGACAGGGGGAAGGGGGGAGGGGGCGGGGGGCAGGGTCCAGGCGGCAGGGGGCAGGGGGAGCCTTTCTGAAGCTATGAGTCACAGGTCGTGGGGACTGGGGCATGGGACAGGCCCTCAGCCACGTGCACGTGATGTGGTCAGAGGCAAGACACAAGCAAGGGCACAGTGGGCAGGTGGGACGGGGCAGGGGACCTGGGGCACGAGCCATGAAACTTGGGGACATGGGGCACGAGGCTTGGGGCGTGGGGTATGTGGCATGGGTCAGGCAGCCAGCCAGCCAGCCAGCCAGCCAGCCAGCCAGCCAGCCAGCCAGCCAGCCAGCCAGCCAGCCAGCCAGCCAGCCAGCCAGCCAGCCAGCCAGCCAGCCAGCCAGCCAGCCTGCCAGCCAGCCAGCCAGCCAGCCAGCCAGCCAGCCAGCCAGCCAGCAAGGCAGCCACATGCACGAGATGTGATTATTGGCAAGCCAGCCAGCGGAGGCACCACAGGGAGGAGGGCATGGGGACAGGGGGAGGGGGGGAGGGGGCGGGGGGCAGGGTCCAGGCGGCAGGGGGCAGGGGGAGCCTTTCTGAAGCTATGAGTCACAGGTCGTGGGGACAGGGGGCGGGGGGCAGGGTCCAGGCGGCAGGGGGCAGGGGGAGCCTTTCTGAAGCTATGAGTCACAGGTCGTGGGGACTAGGGCATGGGGCAGGCCCTCAGCCACCTGCACGTGATGTGGTCAGAGGCAAGTCACAAGCAGGGGCACAGTGGGCAGGTGGGACGGGGCAAGGGACCTGGGGCACGAGCCATGGGGAGTGGGGCGTTGGGCAGGCAGGTAGGGGTGGTACATACGCACATGCCCTGCCATGCCCTGCCCTGGGTTGTCACACGTTGTTATGGGGTGCATATTTGCCAGCCAGCCAGCCAGCCAGCCAGCCAGCCAGCCAGCAAGGCAGCCACATGCACGAGATGTGATTATTGGCAAGCCAGCTAGCGGGGGCACCACAGGGAGGAGGGCATGGGGACAGGGGGAAGGGGGGAGGGGGCGGGGGGCAGGGTCCAGGCGGCAGGGGGCAGGGGGAGCCTTTCTGAAGCTATGAGTCACAGGTCGTGGGGACTAGGGCATGGGGCAGGCCCTCAGCCACGTGCACGTGATGTGGTCAGAGGCCAGTCACAAGCAGGGGCACAGTGGGCAGGTGGGACGGGGCAGGGGACCTGGGGCACGAGCCATGAAACTTGGGGCATGGGGAGTGGGGCGTTGGGCAGGCAGGTAGGGGTGGTACACACGCACATGCCCTGCCATGCCCTGCGATCCCGCAAAAGGGCACCGTGGGGTCTTGTGGGTTGTCACACGTTGTTATGGGGTGCATATTTGCAGGGACATGAAGATGGGTGACCGCGCCGTAACCGAGACGTGTGTGGTGGCAACATGCCGCCTGGATACCAGCTGGCCTTGCCTCGTTAGATACATTTATCAAAGAGACAACCATTTATGGCTGCATGTGATGGCGTGCCCTTGCGGTGGTCACAGTGGTCACAGTGAGGGCCTGTGGTTGCCCCATACTGGTGGTGGTTGTAAAGAAGTTAGCGAATACAAAACTTTCTTTCTTAAGGTGATTTTGAAGTGGGCATGAGCGATCGTGCACATGGTAACATTTGATGGCCATTCCATGGTGAAGTTGGGAATTGGATGGGATTGTTTGATAAAGATGCGGTGGTGTGTCTTAAAATGAGCTGTGCTAATCTCATTATGAAGTGCTCAAGACAACTCATTATAATAAATCAGAGTTGGAACAAACATTGTCTGCATCATGCCCCAACTTGAACACTACATGAAGTGTGACACCTATGCTACGTGTGTTGCGGGCTAGCTGTGTCAGCAAACAATTTTAGCTTTTAGCCCTCAAATCGTGTCCAACTCGCGCCTCACAATAGGAGCCAGTTGCACCTTGCATGGTAATGTCCACAAACTAACCTAAAACAGTTTAGTGTCCATACTGGGACCAAAGCACACTCATATAGGGATTTTGGTCTGGCAGGCCCCCAGCGGCTTGGCCGGCCAGGGCGGCATATTCTGACCTGGCCTGGCCCCAAGGGCATTCCCAAAAGGGTAGGGAAACATGCCACGAACTACACCCAGATGTTGCTGGATGACCTACTCATCCCAGCCATAACTCATAAAAAATGACTACAATATTTGGAACGAATCCATGCATCGATGCTCCTACACCAATCAGTTTTCTGCACCGCCATAGCCTCGAATTTGCATGTACATAATTATTTCGTCCCCGCAGTGGACCTTTAGCGAGATGACTTGCCTGAACGTGTTAAGACGGGGAGCGTGCCAGGAAACGGCTCGACGCTGGGAAAAGCAGGGGGCTCCGCCTGCGGACGGGCCGTACGAAGCCGAAATTTTATGGCTCCCGCTGGCCCCCCCGCCTCGGCGCCCTCGGCCACTGCCCCTTCGCGCTGCGCGCCCCGCGTGGCGCCGGCGTTCCCGAGGACGCACCCCGCGGGTGTACGCGCCAATCGCCCGCTCAGGCGCCAAAAAGTCCGGGCCCCGAAGGGGCCCCCAACTTGTCAACTACTTAACTACGATCGTGTTGCGCAAGGGAGAAACCCGAACATCCTGACATCGCCGCGGGCGCCGTACCGTACGGCCTGATCGCACCCCCACGAACGAGGGCAAATCCTGAAATCCTGCGGAGCCGCGAGTAACGGCCCGTAACCGCTAGTCTGAACGCCGTCACACCCTCCTAAGATCGAGTCTTACCTATTCTGAACAGAAGCTGAATTCAGCAAAATGCGCAAGAAATGCCGGGGGCATATACGGCTGGGAGGAAGAGTTTATACACGAAGGATCTCTCTCCAAACAAAATACTAGAAATACTAAGGGTTCAGACTGAACGGGAAATTTCGACTGTTCAGACTGAACGAGAAGTGTGCGGAAAATTTAGTTCGAACCCTATTTTGAACGGTTTGTCGGTTAAATTTTCGGTTCGGCCTACTTCCCACGCAATTTTCGTGCCAATTTTAGCGGGATGACACAACTGAACGTGTTCAGACGGGGAGCGTGGCAAAAAACGGCTAGAAACTGTGAAAAGCAGGGGGCTCAGCCCCAAAAACGGCCGTACGGAACCGAAATTTTTGGGCTCCCGCTGGCCCCCCCGCCTCGGCGCCCTCGGCCACTGCCCCTTCGCACTGCGCACCCCGCGTGGCGCCGGCGTTCCCGAGGACGCATCCCGCGGGTGTACGCGCCAATCGCCCGCTCAGGCGCCAAAAAGTCTGGGCCCCGCAGGGGCCCCCAACTTGTCAACTACTTAACTACGATCGTGTTGCGCAAAGGAGAACCCCGAACAACCTGACATCGCCGCGGGCGCCGTACCGTACGGCCTGATCGCACCCCCACGACCGAGGGCAAATCCTGAAATCCTGCGGAGCCGCGAGTTACGGCCCGTAACCGCCGGCCTGAACGCCGTCACACCCTCCTAAGATCGACTGTCACCTATTCTGAACGGAAGCCGAATTCAGCAAAATGCGCGAGAAATGCCGGGGGGCATATACGGCTGATTAATTAGTTTATGCACGAAGGATCTCTCTCCAAACATCCTACTACATTTACTAAGGGTTCAGACTGAACGAAAAATTTCGAGTGTTCAGACTGAACGAGAAATGTGCAGAAATTTTAGTTCGAACCTAGTCTGAACGGTTTTTGGGTTGAATTTTCGGTTCGGCCTACTTCCCACGCAATTTCCGTGCCAATTTTTGCGAGATGACTGAACTGAACGTGTTCAGACGGGGAGCGTTGCAAAAAACGGCTCGAATCTGTGAAAAGCAAGGGACTCCGCCAAAAAAACGGCCGTACGAAACCGAAATTTTCGGGCTCCCGCTGGCCCCCCCAGCCTCGGACCCTGACAAAAATACGGACTAGAAGTGTTCAGGCTGAACGGGGAAAGTTGGACCGGTCGAACCGTACCAAATTTTAGTTCGCATGCAGGGCGGGGCGAGCGTCGCGTCGAACGCACCAGGCTGGGCAGTGGCAATGGGTAAAGTGACCGTGAATAATAAAAGCGGCATGGTCGGGGCAAAAAACTTAAATGAAACGAAGCGACGTGATGCGGAAGCAACCATAGTTGTTGCTGGCTGGCGATGGCGGGCGACGTAGCATGTGAAATCGGGATGGGGAATGCGAATTCATGGCTTTTATACATCCAAAGTTTGTATTGGAAGAGTACGTAGGAAACTTTCGGAGCTGGCGGGGCGTCAACCCCGTGCTACCTGCGTGGGAGAGGTCCGTGTCGCTATGGCTTTTGCTGTACAATAGCCAGCGACCTGGAAATTGAACGTCGTCATCAGATTGTTTTGTTTCAGTGTCGTCATTCTTCAGTTTTACGTATTTCACGCCTTGTAAAATCAGTTTTGCTGTTAATGGAAGACGTGGGATGGGGCAAACGAATGTCTGGTGTCACAATAGACAATTGCGATTGAGCGCTGGATTGCTTGGCACGGGACGAACGCTGGCGATGGCGATTTGTGTCAAAGATGTGGTCAATGTATCTGCTTTTATCTAATGTGATTTACGTTTACCGTAATCTTATGCAATTTCCCTTTTTCCAGACGAATTTTCTTGGTCGCAGCGTGCACATACCGGACCAAGAGTCTGTCTTCCATTGTCGTATCCGTGGGGTGCGTCCTCTTCATTCTCCCTGGGAATGTCATTGCCACGTTATCCGTGTTGCTTTCTTCTGGAACAGACTGGGCAGGGAAAGCCCATGATTGCTCATGGATGATTGCTCATGCACCAATTTTGGGAGTCGTTGACTGCTGTGCTGCCTGACGTTGATGGTGGTTTTGCGTGTGATAAGCTGCCTTGCTTTGCACGTGAGTTTTCACTGGGCTGTATGGGTGAAGGTGAGCAACTAGGGGTGTGTCATGCTGTGCTATATTGCTTCCATCCAGCATATCCAAAGTTAGCCCAAGTGGCTTGAACACTGAACATTTTGCTTTGCTTTAATGGCTGTGCAATATTTGTGTTGTGCAGATTTTTACTGGGATGAAGCCAAATTCACGCATGGGTAGACAGTTTGCTGCACGTGAATTTTTACTGGGCTGTACGTGCAGGTGGGCAACCATGTGTTGTGCCATTTTTCTACGTGGATTCATCATATTTGCTGTCAAACGTAGGCCCCATTGGCTTGCACACTGAATTTTGCTTTGCTTGCTGTGTAATTTTGATGTCTCATTGTGCAGGCGTGCCCGCTACCTGTTCAACCAGGTGTGCTTTGCATTGTGCCAGCGGGGCCATGTTTGTTTCCTTTGCTTGTGTAGGCAGGCAGGCTGGCAGGGGACATGGGGCGCGAGGCTTGGGGCGTGGGGTATGTGGCATGGGTCAGGCAGCCAGCCAGCCAGCCAGCCAGCCAGCCAGCCAGCCAGCCAGCCAGCCAGCCAGCCAGCCAGCCAGCCAGCCAGCCAGCCAGCCAGCCAGCCAGCCAGCCAGCCAGCCAGCCAGCCAGCCAGCCAGCCAGCCAGCCAGCCAGCCAGCCAGCCAGCCAGCCAGTCAGCCAACCAGCCAGCAAGGCAGCCACATGCACGAGATGTGATTATTGGCAAGCCAGCCAGCGGAGGCACCACAGGGAGGAGGGCATGGGGACAGGGGGAGGGGGGGAGGGGGCGGGGGGCAGGGTCCAGGCGGCAGGGGGCAGGGGGAGCCTTTCTGAAGCTATGAGTCACAGGTCGTGGGGACAGGGGGCGGGGGGCAGGGTCCAGGCGGCAGGGGGCAGGGGGAGCCTTTCTGAAGCTATGAGTCACAGGTCGTGGGAACTAGGGCATGGGGCAGGCCCTCAGCCACCTGCACGTGATGTGGTCAGAGGCAAGTCACAAGCAGGGGCACAGTGGGCAGGTGGGACGGGGCAGGGGACCTGGGGCACGAGCCATGGGGAGTGGGGCGTTGGGCAGGCAGGTAGGGGTGGTACATACGCACATGCCCTGCCATGCCCTGCCCTGGGTTGTCACACGTTGTTATGGGGTGCATATTTGCCAGCCAGCCAGCCAGCCAGCCAGCCAGCCAGCCAGCCAGCCAGCCAGCCAGCCAGCCAGCCAGCCAGCCAGCCAGCCAGCCAGCCAGCCAGCCAGCCAGCCAGCCAGCCAGCCAGCCAGCCAGCCAGCCAGCCAGCCACCCAGCCAGCCAGCAAGGCAGCCACATGCACGAGATGTGATTATTGGCAAGCCAGCCAGCGGAGGCACCACAGGGAGGAGGGCATGGGGACAGGGGGAAGGGGGCGGGGGCGGGGGGCAGGGTCCAGGCGGCAGGGGGCAGGGGGAGCCTTTCTGAAGCTATGAGTCACAGGTCGTGGGGACTGGGGCATGGGGCAGGCCCTCAGCCACCTGCACGTGATGTGGTCAGAGGCAAGTCACAAGCAGGGGCACAGTGGGCAGGTGGGACGGGGCAGGGGACCTGGGGCACGAGCCATGAAACTTGGGGCATGGGGAGTGGGGCGTTGGGCAGGCAGGTAGGGGTGGTACACACGCACATGCCCTGCCATGCCCTGCGATCCCGCAAAAGGGCACCGTGGGGTCTTGTGGGTTGTCACACGTTGTTATGGGGTGCATATTTGCAGGGACATGAAGATGGGTGACCGCGCCGTAACCGAGACGTGTGTGGTGGCAACATGCCGCCTGGATACCAGCTGGCCTTGCCTCGTTAGATACATTTATGGCTGCATGTGATGGCGTGCCCTTGCGGTGGTCACAGTGGTCACAGTGAGGGCCTGTGGTTGCCCCATACTGGTGGTGGTTGTAAAGAAGTTAGCGAATACAAAACTTTCTTTCTTAAGGTGATTTTGAAGTGGGCATGAGCGATCGTGCACATGGTAACATTTGATGGCCATTCCATGGTGAAGTTGGGAATTGGATGGGATTGTTTGATAAAGATGCGGTGGTGTGTCTTAAAATGAGCTGTGCTAATCTCATTATGAAGTGCTCAAGACAACTCATTATAATAAATCAGAGTTGGAACAAACATTGTCTGCATCATGCCCCAACTTGAACACTACATGAAGTGTGACACCTATGCTACGTGTGTTGCGGGCTAGCTGTGTCAGCAAACAATTTTAGCTTTTAGCCCTCAAATCGTGTCCAACTCGCGCCTAACAATAGGAGCCAGTTGCACCTTGCATGGTAATGCCCACAAACTAACCTAAAACAGTTTAGTGTCCATACTGGGACCAAAGCACACTCATATAGGGACTTTGGTCTGGCAGGCCCCCAGCGGCTTGGCCGGCCAGGGCGGCATATTCTGACCTGGCCTGGCCCCAAGAAAATCAACTACTTAACTACGATCGTGTTGCGCAAGGGAGAACCCCGAACATCCTGACATCGCCGCGGGCGCCGTACCGTACGGCCTGATCGCAACCCCACGCCCGAGGGCAAATCCTGAAATCCTGCGGAGCCGCGAGTTACGGCCCGTAACCGCCGGCCTGAACGCCGTCACACCCTCCTAAGATCGACTGTCAGCAGTTCTGAACGGAAGCCGAATTCAGCAAAATGCGCGAGAAATGCCGGGGGGCATATACGGCAGGGCAAAGAGTTTGTTGCCGAAGCAAACATCCTACTACAAATACTAAGGGTTCAGACTGAACGGCAAATTTCAAGTGTTCAGACTGAACGAATATTGAGTTCGAACACATTTCTGAACGCGTTTTTGGTTGAATATTCGGTTCGGCCTACTTCCCACGCAATTTCAGTGCCAATTTTGGCGAGATGACTGACCTGAACGTGTTCAGACGGGGAGCATGGAAAAAAAACGGCTCGAAACTGTGGAAAGCAGGGGGCTCCGCTTAAAAAACGGCCGTACGAAACCGAAATTTTCGGGCTCCCGCTGGCCCCCCCGCCTCGGCGCCCTCGGCCACTGCCCCTTCGCACTGCGCGCCCCGCGTGGCGCCGGCGTTCCCGAGGACGCACCCCGCGGGTGTACGCGCCAATCGCCCGCTCAGGCGCCAAAAAGTCTGGGCCCCGAAGGGGCCCCCAACTTGTCAACTACTTAACTACGATCGTGTTGCGCAAGGGAGAAACCCGAACATCCTGACATCGCCGCGGGCGCCGTACCGTACGGCCTGATCGCACCCCCACGAACGAGGGCAAATCCTGAAATCCTGCGGAGCCGCGAGTAACGGCCCGTAACCGCTAGTCTGAACGCCGTCACACCCTCCTAAGATCGAGTCTTACCTATTCTGAACAGAAGCTGAATTCAGCAAAATGCGCAAGAAATGCCGGGGGGCATATACGGCTGGGAGGAAGAGTTTATACACGAAGGATCTCTCTCCAAACAAAATACTAGAAATACTAAGGGTTCAGACTGAACGGGAAATTTCGACTGTTCAGACTGAACGAGAAGTGTGCGGAAAATTTAGTTCGAACCCTATTTTGAACGGTTTGTCGGTTAAATTTTCGGTTCGGCCTACTTCCCACGCAATTTTCGTGCCAATTTTAGCGGGATGACACAACTGAACGTGTTCAGACGGGGAGCGTGGCAAAAAACGGCTAGAAACTGTGAAAAGCAGGGGGCTCAGCCCCAAAAACGGCCGTACGGAACCGAAATTTTTGGGCTCCCGCTGGCCCCCCCGCCTCGGCGCCCTCGGCCACTGCCCCTTCGCACTGCGCACCCCGCGTGGCGCCGGCGTTCCCGAGGACGCATCCCGCGGGTGTACGCGCCAATCGCCCGCTCAGGCGCCAAAAAGTCTGGGCCCCGCAGGGGCCCCCAACTTGTCAACTACTTAACTACGATCGTGTTGCGCAAGGGAGAAACCCGAACATCCTGACATCGCCGCGGGCGCCGTACCGTACGGCCTGATCGCACCCCCACGAACGAGGGCAAATCCTGAAATCCTGCGGAGCCGCGAGTAACGGCCCGTAACCGCTAGTCTGAACGCCGTCACACCCTCCTAAGATCGAGTCTTACCTATTCTGAACAGAAGCTGAATTCAGCAAAATGCGCAAGAAATGCCGGGGGGCATATACGGCTGGGAGGAAGAGTTTATACACGAAGGATCTCTCTCCAAACAAAATACTAGAAATACTAAGGGTTCAGACTGAACGGGAAATTTCGACTGTTCAGACTGAACGAGAAGTGTGCGGAAAATTTAGTTCGAACCCTATTTTGAACGGTTTGTCGGTTAAATTTTCGGTTCGGCCTACTTCCCACGCAATTTTCGTGCCAATTTTAGCGGGATGACACAACTGAACGTGTTCAGACGGGGAGCGTGGCAAAAAACGGCTAGAAACTGTGAAAAGCAGGGGGCTCAGCCCCAAAAACGGCCGTACGGAACCGAAATTTTTGGGCTCCCGCTGGCCCCCCCGCCTCGGCGCCCTCGGCCACTGCCCCTTCGCACTGCGCACCCCGCGTGGCGCCGGCGTTCCCGAGGACGCATCCCGCGGGTGTACGCGCCAATCGCCCGCTCAGGCGCCAAAAAGTCTGGGCCCCGCAGGGGCCCCCAACTTGTCAACTACTTAACTACGATCGTGTTGCGCAAGGGAGAAACCCGAACATCCTGACATCGCCGCGGGCGCCGTACCGTACGGCCTGATCGCACCCCCACGAACGAGGGCAAATCCTGAAATCCTGCGGAGCCGCGAGTAACGGCCCGTAACCGCTAGTCTGAACGCCGTCACACCCTCCTAAGATCGAGTCTTACCTATTCTGAACAGAAGCTGAATTCAGCAAAATGCGCAAGAAATGCCGGGGGGCATATACGGCTGGGAGGAAGAGTTTATACACGAAGGATCTCTCTCCAAACAAAATACTAGAAATACTAAGGGTTCAGACTGAACGGGAAATTTCGACTGTTCAGACTGAACGAGAAGTGTGCGGAAAATTTAGTTCGAACCCTATTTTGAACGGTTTGTCGGTTAAATTTTCGGTTCGGCCTACTTCCCACGCAATTTTCGTGCCAATTTTAGCGGGATGACACAACTGAACGTGTTCAGACGGGGAGCGTGGCAAAAAACGGCTAGAAACTGTGAAAAGCAGGGGGCTCAGCCCCAAAAACGGCCGTACGGAACCGAAATTTTTGGGCTCCCGCTGGCCCCCCCGCCTCGGCGCCCTCGGCCACTGCCCCTTCGCACTGCGCACCCCGCGTGGCGCCGGCGTTCCCGAGGACGCATCCCGCGGGTGTACGCGCCAATCGCCCGCTCAGGCGCCAAAAAGTCTGGGCCCCGCAGGGGCCCCCAACTTGTCAACTACTTAACTACGATCGTGTTGCGCAAGGGAGAAACCCGAACATCCTGACATCGCCGCGGGCGCCGTACCGTACGGCCTGATCGCACCCCACGAACGAGGGCAAATCCTGAAATCCTGCGGAGCCGCGAGTTACGGCCCGTAACCGCCGGCCTGAACGCCGTCACACCCTCCTAAGATCGACTGTCACATTCTGAACAGAAGCTGAATTCAGCAAAATGCGCGAGAAATGCCGGGGGGCATATACGGCAGGGAAAGAGTTTGTTGCCGAAGCAAACATCCTACTACAAATACTAAGGGTTCAGACTGAACGGGAAATTTCGACTGTTCAGACTGAACGAATATTGAGTTCGAACACATTTCTGAACGGTTTTTGGTTAAATTTCGGTTCGGCCTACTTCCCACGCAATTTCGTGCCAATTTTAGCGAGATGACTGACCTGAACGTGTTCAGACGGGGAGCGTGGAAAAAAACGGCTCGAAACTGTGAAAAGCAGGGGGCTCAGCTTAAAAACGGCCGTACGAACCGAAATTTTTGGGCTCCCGCTGGCCCCCCCGCCTCGGCGCCCTCGGCCACTGCCCCTTCGCACTGCGCGCCCCGCGTGGCGCCGGCGTTCCCGAGGACGCACCCGCGGGTGTACGCGCCAATCGCCCGCTCAGGCGCCAAAAAGTCTGGGCCCCGCAGGGGCCCCCAACTTGTCAACTACTATATTACGATCGTGTTGCGCAAGGGAGAACCCCGAACATCCTGACATCGCCGCGGGCGCCGTACCGTACGGCCTGATCGCAACCCCACGCCCGAGGGCCAATCCTGAAATCCTGCGGAGCCGCGAGTAACGGCCCGTAACCGCCGGCCTGAACGCCGTCACACACTTCTAAGATCGAGTCTCAGGAGTTCTGAACGGAAGCCGAATTCAGCAAAATGCGCGAGAAATGCCGGGGGGCATATACGGATGGGAGGGTAGTTGTTTACCGAAGCAGCTAAGCCCAAACATCGTAGTAGATTTACTAAGGGTTCAGTCAGAACTGGAAATTTTGAGTGTTCAGACTGAACGGGAAATGTGCAGAAAATTGAGTTCGAACCCTAGTCTGAACGGTTTTTCGGTTAAACTTTCGGTTCGGCCTACTTCCCACGCAATTTCCGTGCCAATTTTTGCGAGATGACTGAACTGAACGTGTTCAGACGGGGAGCGTTGCAAAAAACGGCTCGAAACTGTGAAAAGCAAGGGACTCCGCCCAAAAAACGGCCGTACGAAACCGAAATTTTTGGGCTCCCGCTGGCCCCCCAGCCTCGGACCCTGACAAAAATACGGACTAGAAGTGTTCAGGCTGAACGGGGAAAGTTGGACCGGTCGAACCGTACCAAATTTTAGTTCGCATGCAGGGCGGGGCGAGCGTCGCGTCGAACGCACCAGGCTGGGCAGTGGCAATGGGTAAAGTGACCGTGAATAATAAAAGCGGCATGGTCGGGGCAAAAAACTTACATGAAACAAAGCGACGTGATGCGGAAGCAACCATAGTTGTTGCTGGCTGGCGATGGCGGGCGACGTAGCATGTGAAATCGGGATGGGGAATGCGAATTCATGGCTTTTATACATCCAAAGTTTGTATTGGAAGAGTACGTAGGAAACTTTCGGAGCTGGCGGGGCGTCAACCCCGTGCTACCTGCGTGGGAGAGGTCCGTGTCGCTATGGCTTTTGCTGTACAATAGCCAGCGACCTGGAAATTGAACGTCGTCATCAGATTGTTTTGTTTCAGTGTCGTCATTCTTCAGTTTTACGTATTTCACGCCTTGTAAAATCAGTTTTGCTGTTCATGGAAGACGTGGGATGGGGCAAACGAATGTCTGGTGTCACAATAGACAATTGCGATTGAGCGCTGGATTGCTTGGCACGGGACGAACGCTGGCGATGGCGATTTGTGTCAAAGATGTGGTCAATGTATCTGCTTTTATCTAATGTGATTTACGTTTACCGTAATCTTATGCAATTTCCCTTTTTCCAGACGAATTTTCTTGGTCGCAGCGTGCACATACCGGACCAAGAGTCTGTCTTCCATTGTCGTATCCGTGGGGTGCGTCCTCTTCATTCTCCCTGGGAATGTCATTGCCACGTTATCCGTGTTGCTTTCTTCTGGAACAGACTGGGCAGGGAAAGCCCATGATTGCTCATGGATGATTGCTCATGCACCAATTTTGGGAGTCGTTGACTGCTGTGCTGCCTGACGTTGATGGTGGTTTTGCGTGTGATAAGCTGCCTTGCTTTGCACGTGAGTTTTCACTGGGCTGTATGGGTGAAGGTGAGCAACTAGGGGTGTGTCATGCTGTGCTATATTGCTTCCATCCAGCATATCCAAAGTTAGCCCAAGTGGCTTGAACACTGAACATTTTGCTTTGCTTTAATGGCTGTGCAATATTTGTGTTGTGCAGATTTTTACTGGGATGAAGCCAAATTCACGCATGGGTAGACAGTTTGCTGCACGTGAATTTTTACTGGGCTGTACGTGCAGGTGGGCAACCATGTGTTGTGCCATTTTTCTACGTGGATTCATCATATTTGCTGTCAAACGTAGGCCCCATTGGCTTGCACACTGAATTTTGCTTTGCTTGCTGTGTAATTTTGATGTCTCATTGTGCAGGCGTGCCCGCTACCTGTTCAACCAGGTGTGCTTTGCATTGTGCCAGCGGGGCCATGTTTGTTTCCTTTGCTTGTGTAGGCAGGCAGGCTGGCAGGGGACATGGGGCGCGAGGCTTGGGGCGTGGGGTATGTGGCATGGGTCAGGCAGCCAGCCAGCCAGCCAGCCAGCCAGCCAGCCAGCCAGCCAGCCAGCCAGCCAGCCAGCCAGCCAGCCAGCCAGCCAGCCAGCCAGCCAGCCAGCCAGCCAGCCAGCCAGCCAGCCAGCCAGCCAGCCAGCCAGCCAGCCAGCCAGCCAGCCAGCCAGCCAGCCAGCCAGCCAGCCAGTCAGCCAACCAGCCAGCAAGGCAGCCACATGCACGAGATGTGATTATTGGCAAGCCAGCCAGCGGAGGCACCACAGGGAGGAGGGCATGGGGACAGGGGGAGGGGGGAGGGGGCGGGGGGCAGGGTCCAGGCGGCAGGGGGCAGGGGGAGCCTTTCTGAAGCTATGAGTCACAGGTCGTGGGGACAGGGGGCGGGGGGCAGGGTCCAGGCGGCAGGGGGCAGGGGGAGCCTTTCTGAAGCTATGAGTCACAGGTCGTGGGAACTAGGGCATGGGGCAGGCCCTCAGCCACCTGCACGTGATGTGGTCAGAGGCAAGTCACAAGCAGGGGCACAGTGGGCAGGTGGGACGGGGCAGGGGACCTGGGGCACGAGCCATGGGGAGTGGGGCGTTGGGCAGGCAGGTAGGGGTGGTACATACGCACATGCCCTGCCATGCCCTGCCCTGGGTTGTCACACGTTGTTATGGGGTGCATATTTGCCAGCCAGCCAGCCAGCCAGCCAGCCAGCCAGCCAGCCAGCCAGCCAGCCAGCCAGCCAGCCAGCCAGCCAGCCAGCCAGCCAGCCAGCCAGCCAGCCAGCCAGCCAGCCAGCCAGCCAGCCAGCCAGCCAGCCAGCCAGCCAGCCAGCCAGCCAGCCAGCCAGCCAGCCAGCCAGCCAGCCAGCCAGCCAGCCAGCCAGCCAGCCAGCCAGCAAGGCAGCCACATGCACGAGATGTGATTATTGGCAAGCCAGCCAGCGGAGGCACCACAGGGAGGAGGGCATGGGGACAGGGGGAAGGGGGGCGGGGGCGGGGGGCAGGGTCCAGGCGGCAGGGGGCAGGGGGAGCCTTTCTGAAGCTATGAGTCACAGGTCGTGGGGACTGGGGCATGGGGCAGGCCCTCAGCCACCTGCACGTGATGTGGTCAGAGGCAAGTCACAAGCAGGGGCACAGTGGGCAGGTGGGACGGGGCAGGGGACCTGGGGCACGAGCCATGAAACTTGGGGCATGGGGAGTGGGGCGTTGGGCAGGCAGGTAGGGGTGGTACACACGCACATGCCCTGCCATGCCCTGCGATCCCGCAAAAGGGCACCGTGGGGTCTTGTGGGTTGTCACACGTTGTTATGGGGTGCATATTTGCAGGGACATGAAGATGGGTGACCGCGCCGTAACCGAGACGTGTGTGGTGGCAACATGCCGCCTGGATACCAGCTGGCCTTGCCTCGTTAGATACATTTATGGCTGCATGTGATGGCGTGCCCTTGCGGTGGTCACAGTGGTCACAGTGAGGGCCTGTGGTTGCCCCATACTGGTGGTGGTTGTAAAGAAGTTAGCGAATACAAAACTTTCTTTCTTAAGGTGATTTTGAAGTGGGCATGAGCGATCGTGCACATGGTAACATTTGATGGCCATTCCATGGTGAAGTTGGGAATTGGATGGGATTGTTTGATAAAGATGCGGTGGTGTGTCTTAAAATGAGCTGTGCTAATCTCATTATGAAGTGCTCAAGACAACTCATTATAATAAATCAGAGTTGGAACAAACATTGTCTGCATCATGCCCCAACTTGAACACTACATGAAGTGTGACACCTATGCTACGTGTGTTGCGGGCTAGCTGTGTCAGCAAACAATTTTAGCTTTTAGCCCTCAAATCGTGTCCAACTCGCGCCTAACAATAGGAGCCAGTTGCACCTTGCATGGTAATGCCCACAAACTAACCTAAAACAGTTTAGTGTCCATACTGGGACCAAAGCACACTCATATAGGGACTTTGGTCTGGCAGGCCCCCAGCGGCTTGGCCGGCCAGGGCGGCATATTCTGACCTGGCCTGGCCCCAAGGGCATTCCCAAAAGGGTAGGGAAACATGCCACGAACTACACCCAGATGTTGCTGGATGACCTACTCATCCCAGCCATAACTCATAAAAAATGACTACAATATTTGGAACGATCCATGCATTGCGATGCTTATTATTACACGTCCTATCAGTTTTCCATGCGCTAATAGCAGTCATCCGGCGGGCCATAAGAGCGGGGATGGGGCGATCCACTCACTGAATGCGATTGCATGTGACGGCGTATAGATGAGAGATTATTTCGTCCGGGCGGGCAGGTGGACGACAAGCTTATTAGCCGAGTGATGGCTTCTGCCTTGGAAAGGTTGTTTCGAGGAGGGGAGCGTGG
>RPFO01001749.1:0-68223 GCA_009746045.1 Mesostigma viride | reverse complement strand
CATTGCGTGTGCGAAGAAGCTTAACTGCCTTCACAATGGTCTGTTTATAATCTCCTCCAGCCTGAAGCCTGATACTCCACTCCCCGTCCCTCCTGAACAGGGTAGCCTGCATTCCACAGAACACTACAGGCTTGTTGGGCTCCTGCCACAGCTCCTTGCCCAGTGAAAACTTGCCACTGATGACAGGAATATACTTCTTCAGCCAGGTCGTGGGGGCTAGCAAATGCAGATCATCTCCATGCAAACTAGCATACACTGGCAGACCCTCCCATTGGGCCAGCAGCAAACAGGATCAACTGAAGACACTCTCAAGCCACACTCACTGATCAGAGCTTCCTGCAGCGTGAGCCTCCAGATGATTGGGCTCGACCTGAGTCCTTCCAGGCCCTTCAGAATAACCAGGAATTGTTGATGCAGCTCCAGCTTCCAGATGGCAGGCACCTCAACACAGTAAGGCTCATCCTGCTTCCACACCCTCCTGGCCACTTCTGGATCAGATTTTAAAAATGCCCTCTTGAAGTCCAGCAGCACTGATGACATAGCTGCTCCCCTGTTCAGCAACCCCACGTAGAGACATAGCAAAATTCTCCATGTGTCGTGTAGCATCCCTGGCGTGTATAGCTCCTCTCCTGGCAGACTCCCCGTGCCGTGATACTCATTCAGGACAGGCCTGACATGGGGCACTGATACCTCATCCACAACCTTCCTCTTCAGCACAAATCTCAAAGCAAGCTTCCTTGATGCTGGGGGACGTCTGTCTGTTGGTGCAGCACACTCAAACTGCAGCCACTCCTCCAATGCCTTGGAGAAGGCGAGCTTCCAAGCCTCAAACAAAGTAGGCGAGCTCATCTCTTGGACCAGCTGGTCATATGTCAAAGGAGAGTGTGCAGCAAGGCTCCTGTGAGTTATGCCAATACTGCTGGGGTGCAACACAGCTGGAATAACCAAACTGGCCGCTGGGGGCACCTCCCCTTCATCCCATTTTACACCCTTGACCGGCTTGGCCCTGCACCTGACTGGAAATGTTGTCCTGAAATTTTCTAGGGGAATCATCCCCCAGCCATCTCTTCTCAGAGCTGTAGCTCTGATAGAAATTCCAGGATTGCCCAGAAAATTCTGACCCAAAATCACAGGGCCATCATAGTCCTCTAGGACAAGGAAGGTCACATCCACACCCATGACAGGGGCAGTAACCTCTCCCAACACCCTTAGATGCGTCCTACCACTGAAATCAGACACCCAGGGGCAACTTGGTTCTCCGACCAGCAGTTCTCCTGTATGCTGAGGTCCCATGACAGAAACCTGCGCATTGGTATCTATCTCCATGGCAGCTACCTCAGGTTCATCCAACTGGACAAGCTTGGACACCTTAGGCTCCTTCTTGGCTCTTTGCAAAGCCTGTACAATATCTGATAGACGCACACCCCTAGGCCTGGTGTCGGGCCGTTCCGGAGGTGCAGCCTGTCCGCCTGCTTGCCCAACCACCGTATGTGAAGGTACCCCAGGGGCCGGGCCAGGGTCACCCTGAGGGCTCGATACAGCTGTAGCACCCTGATCAGGAAGCTCCACGTCACCCCCGCCTTGTACACCAGCGGGCACCTGGAAGAGGTCTCCTTGATTACCTCCCCGGGGACGGATCTTTGACCAGGAGACGGTGCACTGCTTGGGAGCCATCAATGGCCACCCAGCACTTATGGCCAGCGGCTTCTACTCGGGTCACCACCCCATCATGCCAGCTGCCACGTTTCCCTGGAAAGCTTGGTTCCTTCCACACAACAACCTGTTGTCCAACGTTAGGTTCTAGGACACTCCAGCCCTTGTCTTTCTGCCTCAGCTTGAGGAACTTGGCCTCTAGCTTCTCCTTCCATGCCTGCTCAGCATCAGCTGGCAGCATCCTGGTATGCAGCATAAGAGGATTGATGGCAATGTCACCAAAGAACATGGGAGTCCTCAGGTTCAGCCTGTCCTCCACAGAACGTAGCCATGCAGATGTCACAATGGCAGATGACGTCCTTGGAATCCTCTCCACCAGCAGCACAGTCTTTATCTCTTGGATGGCTCTCTCCACCACCCCTTGCTGGCCGTGGCTCTCCCTGGGTGTAATCAGCAACTCTGGAAACTCTGGTAGGTTCTCACAGCACTCAAACTGAATGTCACACTGCAACAACTCCAACCCAGGGTACCTGCTCCTTGTCAACTTCAGAGCAGCAATCAATGTAGGCTTCTCCATGTCAGGCAGGATCTCTAGGGTCTTGTACTTGGTATATCTGTCCACTGCCACCAGCAGCTTCAAACCCCTGATTCTCTGAATATCTACCTGCACATGGCCTGGCTGCAAAATAGGAGTCCTGGCATGAGACTGCTTGGGCTTTCTAGCAACTAGCCTGCACTTGCAAGCTTGAGCAACCTGTTGGCAGATGGAGTACAACTCACTTCCTCCCAGCCGTCTAGCAACTTGCAAAGACTGAGCTGCATGGCCAAACATGGTATGCAACCTTGAGGCAATGTCATACAAGAGAGAAAATCTTTTATTGTCATTATTAGCACTCAAGGTATGTACAGATCCCTTATGTACAGGAGGCACCAGGGTCGTGCCTGTCAGACTGTCTCCAGCCCTATCCTCATCCTGACCATCCTGTGCCAGTCCTGCACGGTCAGAATGCTTCTGAGATCCACCTGGGTCCACATCACCAGGTCCTACCTCAGGCTCAGCACCGCCATGGCGGGCACGTTGGCGAGTAACCACTGCAGCTACAGCTGGCATACTCTCTGTGGTAACCAAGCTTGCCCCATCGTGTCCAATAGGCTCTTTCACTAGAGCATGGGGCTGCCCCTCACTGCTGTCACTAGCAGCTTCATTACACACCCCTGGGGGCACCCTCCAGGGTTCAGGGATGTGTGCAGGCTCATATCAATGATCAGCAGCCTTGCCCTTGCCCTTGTCCTGGGATGGACCAGCCTTGTCCTTGCTGCCACCCTGAGCTGGCTTGCTCTGACCTTCCTGCCTCAGGTACGAGGGACACTCATTCCTGAAGTGACCCTTCCCCTGGCAGAAATAACATTCCACCTGACTGATGTCCCGTGAGGTCCCACTGCTGGGCCCAGCCTTGGGAGGACCACCCACCCTCTTGAAGTCAAACTGGGACTGTGGATGTCCCGACTTCGGCGGGGTCCCCCGTCCAGCCCTTCTGTCACGCCCCCTCCTGGACCTTCCTCGACCCCTTGAAGAGGTCTCAGGCCCTCTCGAGGACGCTGGGCCCCCGTGGCCCGATCCCCTCATGGACTTAACCGTGGGTTCAGTGGCCTCCTCATCATTCTGACGAGGGCGCTTACCCCCCACGTACTTGCCGCTGAAACACTCATACAACTGATCCGTCATGGCTGCCCAGCCATGGACCTGTCGCATGTGGATGGTCACATTATCCATGGTGACCGGATCCAGTTGCAGCGACTTGAGAAAGTCGCCCATGGCCATCCGATCTGCGACGAAGAAGCCCTTGGCCATGGCGTCCTCCCTCAGCTTGACGAAGTCCTCAAAGGCGTGGACCACTAGTTGCCCCTTGATGGGCTTGTAGTCCAGGTATTCTTGCTTCAGGTGGGACCCATCTATGGTCCTTTTGTCACTCAGGAACACCCTGAGTCGCGTCATAAACGCCGCCCAGGTGTCCCCCGCCGCGTGTCGCTCCCGAACAAACTTGAACAGCCGCCTCGCCGACTGCCGTATGTAGGCACTAGACGCCAGGATGCGAAGCTTGTCACCGTTGTATATCTCAGTGTACAAGTTCATGTCCTCTAACATCCTCTCAGCATCCCGGGCTGCCAATTGTCCTTGATGGACTGAAACTGGCCTAGCACCGCGTACCCCTCAGCAACAGTTGGTCGCTTGGGCGCCGCTTGATCTGCGGCTGGCGCGTGCTGCCCGCCCTGCGATCCTTGGCTCTGATTATCTGGCACCTCAGCCTGGTCTCCCAGCGCCTGGCCGCCCCCGCGTCCATCGCGTCCACCGCGTCCATCGCGTCCATCTCGTCCATCCAGCCCAGCGCCGCGCCGCCCGAAGTCCATAAAGCCCGCTGGTTGGTTGATAGCTCCATCCTCCATGATGGCCTCTGTTCAGATCTGCTACAGCCAGCCAAGTGGCTAAGCAGCAATTAAAGCAATATAAGCTACTGAACAAGAAAAGAAAGTGCCAAGTGTTACCACTCAGGCAAGACCACCACGGCTGGCCCCAGGCGCGTCCTGGTTCTCCTTGTCGCTGTCGTCGTCGCTGTCGCTCACCACAATCAGCTCTGGTACCCTGCTACCTGCTGCGCCGTCGTCGACCCGCTGTCGGCCCGCTATGACTGAATCGTCACCGTTGGTAAAGTAGACAGGTGACAACCCGTCGTTGGTCCCTCGCGGATTGTACGTTGGCACCTCGTGGTCGCCAAGTGTCTCGTCGCCTAGCCCAGCGACACCCCCTGCGCCTACCTCAAGGTCACTATCGTACCCAAGAGGTGCAAACTCCTCCCAACGCGTCACACGAACGCGAAGGGGCGGGGTTAGCTCCTGAAAAGGAACTCTTACTCGCTCTGGAAACCTGCCGACTCTGGTCGCGCGTTGTCCTCCGGCGATGGCTTCCGCTGTCGCCCCGACCTCTGCAAGCCGCCTGTGATGCTCCGCTCCGCGTCGTTCACGCCTAACTGGTCCCGCTGCAACACCCTCGTCGCCGATGCCGCCTGCGAAAGCACGTGGTACTCCCGCGCCCGCTACTGTCGGCACAAACTCGTGTCGCCCTGCGCCAGCTGCCTCCGCAACCTCGCCTCGCCTTGCTGCCAACTCCGTCCGCACTCGCTCTGCTACTGCAGTAATCACCGTCTGGATGCCGACCAACCCGTGAAGCTCCTGCTCAAGGTCGTCGATGCTCCGGTGCTCCGGAATGACGATGGTTTGTACGTGTCGCAGAATTCGCTCCCAATCTTCGACCTGGTCGTCGACGAATTGCACGAAGCTGCGATTTACAGGCGGACGATCTGCAAGCAACAAAGATAGATCCCGAACGACACGGCGTAATTCAGGAGAAATCGAACCCCCAGCAGACTGCCGAAACCGGAAATCCTGCTGCCGCTGTTCCTCCTGCACCATTCACCACCAGACGAGCTCCTCTCGTCGTAAACGCTGCACACCGCAACCGGCAACGACCCTCCTGGCCGTTCCGCTGAGACTGGTTGTAATTTGAGTTAAGCTTTCTTATCACACGCAATGTGAAGGATATGGTTGCAATGCAGCAATGTGTGATATGGTTGGAAACGGAGCTTTGTTAAAATCGGATAATGTTACAGCGCTCACACACTTGAGGCTTGTACACGCGCTTGCCAAGTCAATGCACAACACGTGAGGCGGGCTCGCAAGAGATGCCCATTTGGCACTGGCCTATTGTTTATATACTTGTGCACTGTGCTTGCTAGTCCTGAGCAGCCTAGGAGGCCTGCTCAGTAATAACACCCCGGTACAGTATTCACTACCTGTACAGCGTCCAGTTCCTATACAGTAGGTCTGCCATACAGGCACAGTGACCACAGAGTACAGTCACCACAGTGATTATTGCATCTGCACCTAGAAGTCCAGGACTAAGCCTGCGGTACCAACAGACCACAGGTTAAGGTTCCTATTTCCTGCGTACGACGTATTAATCCAATACCGTCGTAGGTACATCACCTAATTCCTGTCAGCCCAGGAATTACTGTCGACCCCATATGTCGTCGGCAAATATTCACGTCCGACTTAGAAGAACAGCCGGCTCGCGCTCGCGCGCGACCGGGAAGTCGGAACGTCATAACTTTCTTGATACTCGTCGGAATGAACTCGTTCCGGTGCCGCTGGAATCGCAGAGATATGCCGAATCAGGATCACGCCAATGCGCTTGGCGTTAACTCACCTGGCCCGCACAGATCAGGTAGACACATCAGATAGACTAGCTGGCACCAAGCCCGCCCAGCCTGGGCGATATGTCCTCTCCTGGCGTGCCCCAGGCCGCGTGCGGCAGGGCCGCCACCCGTGGACTTTTCGTGATAGACTCGGCATGGACATGTGCTACACTAGACGTGACGGGCTCACACCCACCAGGCAGCCTCCGGGTTTGTCTGTAATATGGAGGCAGATGGTACGCAAGGATAGATGGCAAGTAGTGATGAAGGAGACCACCCCCAAGTCTGTGGGGGCTCCGCGTGTGACCGCGTATGGCGTTCATAGCGGTTCGGGCCGCGGTGCCCACACCCTTGTAACCCTTGTAACCAGTAGGACCTACTAGATAGCTTACACCATCCATTCCATCCCATGTTCCCCTCCCACTGAGGACTTATGCTCACGTGACGCAGTCACGTGTCTATGAATGAATGAATGAATGAATGAATGAATGAATGAATGAATGAATGAATGAATGAATGAATGAATGAATGAATGAATGAATGAATGAATGAATGAATGAATGAATGAATGAATGAATGAATGAATGAATGAATGAATGAATGAATGAATGAATGAATGAATGAATGAATGAATGAATGAATGAATGAATGAATGAATGAATGAATGAATGAATGAATGAATGAATGAATGAATGAATGAATGAATGAATGAATGAATGAATGAATGAATGAATGAATGAATGAATGAATGAATGAATGAATGAATGAATGAATGAATGAATGAATGAATGAATGAATGAATGAATGAATGAATGAATGAATGAATGAATGAATGAATGAATGAATGAATGAATGAATGAATGAATGAATGAATGAATGAATGAATGAATGAATGAATGAATGAATGAATGAATGAATGAATGAATGAATGAATGAATGAATGAATGAATGAATGAATGAATGAATGTCGCGTTTGCGTGCCATTATATCCTGGACTGGTCATTACCGCTACTTGAATGCATCCACTATCAGCAGTAATCATGTGTGTGATATGCCACCTAAAAATCCAGTGTGATGCAAGTTAAGCTTTCTTCGCACACGCAATGTGAAGGATATGGTTGCAATGCAGCAATGTGTGAATATGGTTGGAAACGGAGCTTTGTTAAATCGGATAATGTTTACAGCGCTCAACACTTGAGGCTTGCACACGAGCTTGCCAAGTCAAGGCACAACACGCGAGGCGGGCTAGCAAGAGATATGCCCATTTGGCACTGGCCTATTGTTTATATACTTGTGCACTGTGCTTGCTAGTCCTGAGCAGCCTAGGAGGCCTGCTCAGTAATAACACCCCCGGTACAGTATTCACTACCTGTACAGCGCCCAGCTCCTATACAGTAGGTCTGCCATACAGGCACAGTGACCACAGAGCACAGTCCACAGTGACTATTGCATCTGCACCTAGAAGCCCAGGACTAAGCCTGCGGTACCAACAGACCACAGGTTAAGGTTCCTATTTCCTGCGTACGACGTATTAATCCAATACCGTCGTAGGTACAGCACCTAATTCCTGTCAGCCCAGGAATTACTGTCGACCCCATATGTCGTCGGCAAATATTCACGTCCGACTTAGAAGAACAGCCGGCTCGCGCTCGCGCGCGACCGGGAAGTCGGAACGCCATAACTTTCTTGATACTCGTCGGAATGAACTCGTTCCGGTGCCGCTGGAATCGCAGAGATATGCCGAATCAGGATCACGCCAATGCGCTTGGCGTTAACTCCAATCCTTTCTTTTCTTGAGCTGTAGCAGCTCACACAAGTCTACATACAAACACACACAATGGGTACTGGATATCCTCCCCAGACTACAAGTCACAACCCGCTGGGCATGACAGTCAGCTTGGATTCCTTATTATATGTACATAGCACCCATACTGGCTCAGGAGCACAAACAAATTACAATGAGTCCCTATCCCTTCACGGGAGGCTCGTTGTGTTACCCATGTACAAGAGGTTGGCCAACTGTGGCAGCCCATAGGTGTTCAGTTAAGAACTTGAGAAGTATGTACAACCTTCAGGACCTTAGGCGAAACCCCACAGATCACCCACAACAGCTCATCAGAAAACATTGCTGACCCCCAGACGGGAGTCGGCGCCGGTCTGCTGCCCCTTATCGAACCAGACACCACATCTACGCGAAGCACATGCAAAACACAAGCTCCCATACTCGTTCCACCCGTGGAAAATCAGGGGACCTGTCGCCACCTCACCAGCATGGTGGATGGGTCAGCCAGTCCGTGAAACTCCGCCTTAAGACGGCACCAGGGAATCGAACCCCGCCCACAAACCACAGATCTGGGGAAACCTCAGACTGAGATGAAAACCCCAGATAGACATCTCTCCATCAGAGACAATGTCAGACATTCCCACACCAGAGACATGTCTCACCCCTCAAGGTGTGCTCAGGATTATGTACAATCAAGCTCCCAGCCTGATATCCAGAGTCTTAAGCACCCAGCTCTCAGCTTTTAGACAGATAGACCGACTTGACAGTCAGCATTCATGAGCTTCCTCAGTACATTGTACTGGGCTGGGGCCTTGTGTGGCAGCTTTGTCAATGCATCAGCAGGGTTCTCCTCGCCAGGGATATGCTTCAAGTCAACCAAACTGGCCAACTCCTTCAGCAACAAATAATCCAGGTCCCGGCTCCTGGCCAGCTGCTTGTGAACAAACTGGACCATACCCATGCTGTCTGTTAGCAACAACGTCTCCATCTGCAAGGTCCAAGGGGTAACTGAAGCCAGCTCCAGCATTAACTCCTTTATGTACAGGCTGGACTGGATCCCCTCGCATATGGCCCTGCATTCTGCCACATCTGAACTGATACAGACCCTCTTCTGCAGTCTGCTGTACCAGCTGAACAAACTTGCCCTGCTCTGATAAAAAGCAAACAGAGCAGCAGATCTCCCCCTGACCTTGGTAACCTGGCGAGCATCCATGGAACTGTCAACAAAGATCTCCAAGGTGATAGGCTGGGTAAAGTCAATCCCAGACAAAATCAGATCAGGGGTACTCTCCACCAACCGGGCTATGACTCGAGGCTTCTCATCCTCAAGCACCTCATCAGGCATTCTGCTATGGACCATCAAAGACGGACCACAGATGCTGGCAAACCAGGCCCACATGCCTCTCAACTCAGGTCCTGCAGCCTGGGTGATCTTCTCTGGCAAGGCCTTAGTTAACGCCAAGCGCATTGGCGTGATCCTGATTCGGCATATCTCTGCGATTCCAGCGGCACCGGAACGAGTTCATTCCGACGAGTATCAAGAAAGTTATGGCGTTCCGACTTCCCGGTCGCGCGCGAGCGCGAGCCGGCTGTTCTTCTAAGTCGGACGTGAATATTTGCCGACGACATATGGGGTCGACAGTAATTCCTGGGCTGACAGGAATTAGGTGCTGTACCTACGACGGTATTGGATTAATACGTCGTACGCAGGAAATAGGAACCTTAACCTGTGGTCTGTTGGTACCGCAGGCTTAGTCCTGGACTTCTAGGTGCAGATGCAATAATCACTGTGGTGACTGTACTCTGTGGTCACTGTGCCTGTATGGCAGACCTACTGTATAGGAGCTGGGCGCTGTACAGGTAGTGAATACTGTACCGGGAGTGTTATTACTGAGCAGGCCTCCTAGGCTGCTCAGGACTAGCAAGCACAGTGCACAAGTATATAAACAATAGGCCAGTGCCAAATGGGCATCTCTTGCGAGCCCGCCTCACGTGTTGTGCCTTGACTTGGCAAGCTCGTGTGCAAGCCTCAAGTGTTGAGCGCTGTAAACATTATCCGATTTAACAAAGCTCCGTTTCCAACCATATTCACACATTGCTGCATTGCAACCATATCCTTCACATTGCGTGTGCGAAGAAGCTTAACTCAAATTACAACCAGTCTCAGCGGAACGGCCAGGAGGGTCGTTGCCGGTTGCGGTGTGCAGCGTTTGCGACGAGAGGAGCTCGTCTGGTGGTGAATGGTGCAGGAGGAACAGCGGCAGCAGGATTTCCGGTTTCGGCAGTCTGCTGGGGGTTCGATTTCTCCTGAATTACGCCGTGTCGTTCGGGATCTATCTTTGTTGCTTGCAGATCGTCCGCCTGTAAATCGCAGCTTCGTGCAATTCGTCGACGACCAGGTCGAAGATTGGGAGCGAATTCTGCGACACGTACAAACCATCGTCATTCCGGAGCACCGGAGCATCGACGACCTTGAGCAGGAGCTTCACGGGTTGGTCGGCATCCAGACGGTGATTACTGCAGTAGCAGAGCGAGTGCGGACGGAGTTGGCAGCAAGGCGAGGCGAGGTTGCGGAGGCAGCTGGCGCAGGGCGACACGAGTTTGTGCCGACAGTAGCGGGCGCGGGAGTACCACGTGCTTTCGCAGGCGGCATCGGCGGCGAGGGTGTTGCAGCGGGTCCAGTTAGGCGTGAACGACGCGGAGCGGAGCATCACAGGCGGCTTGCAGAGGTCGGGGCGACAGCGGAAGCCATCGCCGGAGGACAACGCGCGACAAGAGTCGGCAGGTTTCCAGAGCGAGTAAGAGTTCCTTTTCAGGAGCTGCCCCCGCCCCTTCGCGTTCGTGTGACGCGTTGGGAGGAGTTTGCACCTCTTAGGTACGAGAGTGACCTTGAGGTAGGAGCAGGGGGTGTCGCTGGGCTAGGCGACGAGGCACTCGGCGACCACGAGGTGCCAACGTACAATCCGCGAGGTGCCAACGACGGGTTGTCACCTGTCTACTTTACCAACGGTGACGATTCAGTCATAGCGGGCCGACAGCGGGTCGACGACGGCGCAGCAGGTAGCAGGGTACCAGAGCTGATTGTGGTGAGCGACAGCGACGACGACAGCGACAAGGAGAACCAGGACGCGCCTGGGGCCAGCCGTGGTGGTCTTGCCTGAGTGGTAACACTTGGCACTTTCTTTTCTTGTTCAGTAGCTTATATTGCTTTAATTGCTGCTTAGCCACTTGGCTGGCTGTAGCAGATCTGAACAGAGGCCATCATGGAGGATGGAGCTATCAACCAACCAGCGGGCTTTATGGACTTCGGGCGGCGCGGCGCTGGGCTGGATGGACGAGATGGACGCGATGGACGCGGTGGACGCGATGGACGCGGGGGCGGCCAGGCGCTGGGAGACCAGGCTGAGGTGCCAGATAATCAGAGCCAAGGATCGCAGGGCGGGCAGCACGCGCCAGCCGCAGATCAAGCGGCGCCCAAGCGACCAACTGTTGCTGAGGGGTACGCGGTGCTAGGCCAGTTTCAGTCCATCAAGGACAATTGGCAGCCCCGGGATGCTGAGAGGATGTTAGAGGACATGAACTTGTACACTGAGATATACAACGGTGACAAGCTTCGCATCCTGGCGTCTAGTGCCTACATACGGCAGTCGGCGAGGCGGCTGTTCAAGTTTGTTCGGGAGCGACATGCGGCGGGGGACACCTGGACGGCGTTTATGACGCGACTCAGGTCGTTCCTGAGTGACAAGAGGACCATAGATGGGTCCCACCTGAAGCAAGAATACCTGGACTACAAGCCCATCAAGGGGCAGCTAGTGGTCCACGCCTTTGAAGACTTCGTCAAGCTGAGGGAGGACGCCATGGCCAAGGGCTTCTTCGTCGCAGATCGGATGGCCATGGGCGACTTTCTCAAGTCGCTGCAACTGGATCCGGTCACCATGGATAATGTGACCATCCACATGCGACAGGTCCATGGCTGGGCAGCCATGACGGATCAGTTGTATGAGTGTTTCAGCGGCAAGTACGTGGGGGGTAAGCGCCCTCGTCAGAATGATGAGGAGGCCACTGAACCCACGGTTAAGTCCATGAGGGGATCGGGCCACGGGGGCCCAGCGTCCTCGAGAGGGCCTGAGACCTCTTCAAGGGGTCGAGGAAGGTCCAGGAGGGGGCGTGACAGAAGGGCTGGACGGGGGACCCCGCCGAAGTCGGGACATCCACAGTCCCAGTTTGACTTCAAGAGGGTGGGTGGTCCTCCCAAGGCTGGGCCCAGCAGTGGGACCTCACGGGACATCAGTCAGGTGGAATGTTATTTCTGCCAGGGGAAGGGTCACTTCAGGAATGAGTGTCCCTCGTACCTGAGGCAGGAAGGTCAGAGCAAGCCAGCTCAGGGTGGCAGCAAGGACAAGGCTGGTCCATCCCAGGACAAGGGCAAGGGCAAGGCTGCTGATCATTGATATGAGCCTGCACACATCCCTGAACCCTGGAGGGTGCCCCCAGGGGTGTGTAATGAAGCTGCTAGTGACAGCAGTGAGGGGCAGCCCCATGCTCTAGTGAAAGAGCCTATTGGACACGATGGGGCAAGCTTGGTTACCACAGAGAGTATGCCAGCTGTAGCTGCAGTGGTTACTCGCCAACGTGCCCGCCATGGCGGTGCTGAGCCTGAGGTAGGACCTGGTGATGTGGACCCAGGTGGATCTCAGAAGCATTCTGACCGTGCAGGACTGGCACAGGATGGTCAGGATGAGGATAGGGCTGGAGACAGTCTGACAGGCACGACCCTGGTGCCTCCTGTACATAAGGGATCTGTACATACCTTGAGTGCTAATAGTTGTGAGGGTAAGAATGCCACGAATTCCGCCATGGTTCTTGCAGGAAGTTGCCTTTATTAACAATCAGGAAACACAGACGTAAGTCACGTCACTTCCAAGACTGCACGCAGCACAGACGACAGGGTCGCAGTGCCAAGAGAACGTGCACGCAAGAACTAGCGTCCCGGTGTGACCAAGTCACTCATATAGCTTACTAGGGACGCGTCCAAGTATTCAGCTGCACTGTCACAGCTGAACTGTCAATCAATTGATTACACAGACTCTGGCACGCCTTTGGCGCGCAGATCTATCAATTGTCCATACGGCTAGTCCTGTGGACCTATCCGTACACTAGTCAGCATCAATTGTCTCATAGGTCCTGGCGCGCTACAGTGCGCCTACCTATCAATTGACCATCAAGTCCTGTACAAGTCCTGTCAACGTCCTGCGGACTATCAAAGTGACACTTGTACATCCTGTGTCCGTACGCGCCCACAGTGGCGCGCCGGGTACTGTCGGCACAGCCTAGGAAACGTCATAACTTTTACGTTCCTTAACCAAATGAGGCGTTCAAGGTGCCGTTGGAAAGAGCGTAACAATCTCTATCCATCTAACGTAAATCCTTTACGTTAACTCCAATCCCTTCTTTTCTTTAGGGATCACATCCCCTGCCAGGGACCCTTGAAGTAGCTTGAAATGTCCTTCACTCCAGCTTGAAGCTTGAACAGATGTCTTTAATGGCCATTGCCATTCCCCCAGCCCTTTCTTTTAAGGAACTGGAAAAGAAACAGATCTGCCACAGGGAAAACCATTCATGAGAAATGGATAAAAACCTATGGAAGTGGCATTACAGAGTACCACCAGATATTAGAAGCACACAAAATTAAATACATACAGGTTAATTCTATGAGGTCTTCTCCAGGAATTAATCCCATCACCTCGGTAGAGCCTCCAGTACAATGACCTTCTGGCGGTGAGTTACATTAATCCCAGATACTAATCCCATAAAACCCAGTACATATTCAATATAAGTACAATAAATCCATGACAATTAAAATACCACTTGACAAAGTAAGGCGTATTACAATAGTTTGCCTGTCATTCTCTCAACAGGGGTCTATTGGCGCCCGTCTTACGGCGCCCGTCTACTTGCCAGATGGTAAACTGCCACAGCAAACAAATGACAAAATGAAACACATAGGCAACAATTAAATCCTGCCCTGGGGAACTAGGGAAGTCTGAACAGGCAAACACCTGAACAGGCCAGCTTGTAGAAACATAATACCAGGGAATCGAACCCCGCCCTATAAACCCCAGAATAAAGGTTCCCAGACCATTGTGAGAAGTATGTACAAATATACATTTCTTTTAAAATAGAATACATGGTCTGTAATGGACCTGTCAACCTTGTGTAGTCAACAGCATGAACCCCAGCCAAAACCTGGCTGTATCCTGATTAAAATCAGAGTGAGTGTACCATGGTCCATGAGCCTTAGTACAGACTAAAATACAGGTATTATGCCAGTCACAATGCTGACACTACCACACAATCTGCTCTCCAATGCCCTATAACCATGCACCAGCTTAGACAGCTTGCTGAGATGGGTCCATCAGAGACTGAAGAACCTTGTATTGCACTGCTGCCTTCTGCACTAGCTTGGTCAAAGCATCAGCAGGATTGTCAACCCCAGGGATATGCTCAATATTGGCCAAGGAGGACAACTCCTTAAGAAGGAGATAATCCAAGTCCCTACTTCTGGCCATCTGCCTGTGCACAAACTGCACCATCCCCATGGAGTCTGTTTTTAGAAGAGTGGTAACCTGAAGTGGCCAAGGAGTGTTAGAAGTCATCTGATGAAGCAACTCCTTCAGATAAAGGCTTGTGTGAATGCCTTCACAAATAGCCCTGCATTCTGCCACATCACTGCTGACAGCCACCCGTTTGTGCAGGCGACTAAACCAGCTCACCAAACTCCCCAGGCCTTCCTGTCTGAGCACAAAGAGCCCTGCAGCCCTGCCCCTGACCTTGGAGACCTGCCTGCTGTCCATTGAGCTATCCACATACAGCTCCATGCAAATGGGTTGTGATAAATCCACTGCAGACAACAGAATGCCAGATGAAGCCCTGACCTGATCAGCCACCTTGGCAGACCCTAGCTCCACCAGCATGTCATCAGGCAACCTGGCTATGACCATAAGGTCTGGCCTGGAAATGCCTGCCACCCAAGCAACCATGCCCCTCACCATGGGACACAGTGCCTGTGTGATGGTTGGAGGAAGCTTGCTAATGAGGGTCTCTTGATAGTCATTGCCCCCCACCAGCAGCATACGCCACTCCCCTCCCTTCTTCACCAGTGTGGCCTCCATGCCCACAAACAGCAGAGGCTCATTCTCCACCTGCCATTGCTCCCTACCCAGAGGAAACTTGGACTTAATGATGGAGATCAGCTCCTTAAGCCACGACGTGGGAGCTATCAGATGTAGGTCATCCCCGTGCAGCGAAGCATACACTGGCAGGCCTTCCCATTGCCCCAGAAACAGACAGGGGTCTACAGGAGAGACCTTCAAGTTGCAATGCTCCTTCAGGAAACGGTTGAGAGTCTCCCTCCAGATTATTGGACTTGACCTCAGGCCCTCCAGGCCCTTGAGGATTTTAAGGAACTCCGTGTGGATGTCCCTTTTCCATACAGCAGGCACCCTAACATAGAAAGGCGTCTTGCCCTCCCACTTTTCCTGTGCCACATCTGCATCACCCTCCAGAAATGCCCTCTTGAAGTCTATCACCACTGAGCCATAGTCCAAGCCCTTGTTGAGAAGGCCTAGAAAGACACACAGCAGCAGCCTCCAAGTATCATGCAGCATGCCAGGGGTATACAACTCCTCAGCAGTGCACTCACCAGTACCCTTGAACTCATTCAGCACTGGCCTGACATGTGGTACCTTGACCCCGTCCACCTCCTTCATCTTGATGACAAACTTGAGCTTGAGTAGACGTCGTGCAGGAGGCAGGTCATTGACAGGTTCCACGCATTTCTTGGAGATCCATCCTCCCCAGATTTAATGAGACCCAGTGTGACCTGGGGACACATAATGGGAGAGGACATGAGCTTCACCAGGCCTTGGTAGTTGATAGGGCTGTGTCCAGCAAGTGAGTGAGGACCAATGCCCAAACTGCTTGGATGACTAGCAGCTGGCAGTATGAGGTCATCAACCAAGGGCTCCTGCCCCTGGCACACTTGCACACGCTTAACCGTCCTGGTTACTGCACGTGATAGGTGAGTGGTCCTGAAATTAATCAGTGGGACCTGACCAGCCCCTTCCTTAGTCAGGAGAGAGGACGTGATCACTACCCCATCCTGGCATAGGAAATTCTGCCCCAGAAGAGCAGGTCCTTGATAGCCCTCCAAGACACAAAAAGCAGTGTCCTGTCCAAGGATAGGAATGAATACCTCACCCAGTACCTTCACGTGTACCCCGCCACTGAAGTCAGACACAAACTGATAGCTGGGTTCAGACATGCTGTACCCTGCTGCAGCCCTGGTCCCAATAATGGAGACCTGAGAATTAGTGTCTACCTCTAAGGCAGTGTCCAGCCCCAGATTGCCATGCCACCTGAGCTTGGCTACCTTGGGCTGCTTCTTGGCCCTTTGTAGAGCCCCAATCAATCCAGCCAAACTTGTCCCCCTGGGCTTGGTTAGTGCCTTGGGCTTGACAGTTGACTCCCCAGCTGTTGACCTTGCAGCCTGTTCAACAAGTACCTCTGCAACCTGGCCAGGGCTGACAGATTCCCCTGCAACAGATGTGGTCGTTGCGTCAGTGATGTCACCTGGGACCTGAAAATCCTGCAGATCCTGTGAGCCTTGTGCCTGACTGCCCTCATTCATCAGGTTAGGCTTGACATATGACCAACTCAGCCGGTGTACATGCTTTGGTTCGTCCTCCATGCTGACCAAGCATGCGTGGCTAGCTTCATCAACCTGGGTAACCACCCCAGGACTCCAGCTACCACGTTTGCCATAAAGGCTAGGTTCCTTCCAAGCTAGGACCTTCTGACCCACTTGTGGCTCCAGCATCTTCCAACCCCGGTCCTTCTCCCTCAGCTTGGCAAAGGTGACATGTGCAGCATGTTTCCAGCCCTCCAGCACATGTGGTGGGCACAGGCCATGATATAGACCCATTGGGCTGACAGCAACTCCATCATAGTAGAAGTTAACCCTGCTGTTCAGCTGCTGCTCCACGTTCCTCAGCCATGCACTCCTGACAAGTGCAGGTGCAGACAAGGGTACCCAGTCTTCAGAGATGATCAATTTCTTGACCTCCTGGATTGCCCTCTCGATAGCACCCTGCTGCCCATGAGCCTCCCTAGGTGTAACCAGCAACTCAGGAAGGGTAGGATCACCCTTGAGATGCTGAAACTGCATGTCCACCTGGATCCTTGTGGTAGGAAACTTGGCTCTTACATTCTGCAGGGCAGCCAGCAAGTACCTGTTCTTCATAGAAGGTAAATGCTCCAGCACCTTGTATTTCGTGTACCTGTCCACGCACACCAACAGTTGCATGCCCCTGATGTGTTGGATATCACACTGCAGATCACCAATGCTCTGAGGTAGAGCTTTGGCATGTGATTTCCTGGGCTTGTTGGAGGACAACTGGCACTTACACCGTGAGGCAGCTTGCTGACACGCCTTAAGAAGGGGTGCCCTGCCCATACGGAAGGCAAAGTTGTTTGACAGAGAAGTGGCATGCCCAAACATGTTGTGGATTCGGGCACCCAACTCCTGGTACACAGAGGAAGCAGTCCCTGGCACAGTCAGGACTGTGCTGTCAGGTTGTCCAGCATCACCATGCTGACTTCCATCCTGTTCTGACTCAGAGCCTGAGTCACCCTGCTCATGCCCAACACCTGGACCGCCAGCAGGGACCACATGCATACCACCAGAGGCCTTCACACCCCTCTGTGGTTGTACATTGGTTTCTCTCAAAATGAGAGGTCCACCCTCGTGCCCAGCACGAGGATGCATAGGGTCAGACATACTTACAGCTGCATCAGCTGTCAAGGACGTCTTCATAGGAACCTGTACCTCTCCAGGTGACCTGGGGCCACACTGAACCTGGAGATCACCCTCTTGTTGCCCAGATATAAAATCTGCATTGGAGCACCTGGCCTCCCCCTTGGGTGAATTAAGGTGTGTAGGGGTTGCCTCAGACAGTCACTGCTCCTTGTTGTCTTCTTGCTGACTGCCCTTTGAAGGCTGGCCTGCCTGGGACTTGTTGTTGTTCTTCTTGTTGTTGTTGTTATTCTTGTTGCTGCCCTGGCCCTGGGACTTCTTGAAGCTGGGACACTCCTTCTTGATGTGCCCCCACCCCTTGCACAGGTAGCATTGTATCTTGGACTTGCCCTGGCCACTGCCCCCATTGTCAGACGCGTTGCCCTGCTTGGGCTGACCACCCACCCGCCTGAACACCGACTTGGAGTGTGACCTCCTGTCAGAATCAGGTGAATGATCTCCCTTGCGCTTGTGATGGTTGCCCCTACGCCCTCCTTGGCTTCGGTCAGCCTCAGACGTCTTGGAGCCACCCTGGGTACGCCCGCCTGCCTGGGTAGCCTTCACTGCTGGCACTCCACCCTCAAACAGCTCCTCTGCCTCGAGTGCTTGTTTGATTATGACCTTGTAGGCCTTCAGGGTGAGTGTGGGGCACACATGACTTTAAGGAGCCACGTGTCGCCTTATCCAGCCCAGAAACCTTGAGCCAGTTGGTTAGGGCTATGTTATCAGCGACATTAAAGCCGTGAGCCCTGCCCTCCTCAACCATCTTACAATAGTTGAGAAAGTTCTGGATCAGGTCCCCCTTGACCTCCCACCCTTGGTACTTGTCCTGCCAATGGATCCCCACTTTCTTCCTCTGATCCTCCAGCAGCTCCTTCAGCTCAGCCACGTACAGTGCCCAGGCCTTATTGGCCTTTTTGCACTCCCTGGTTAGGTCCTTAATCTGGTCAGTACACTTGCCAAAAGTGCTACTGCCTATCCAGATTTGATAGTAATTTGTACCACCGTACAAGCTAGGGAACCCTTCCAATCCCTCCACAAACTCTTCAGCCTGCTTAGGCTTGGAGTCTGAGGTTACAGGCTGCAACTGATTGACAATTAAAAGACCCTGTGTGGTAAGATCAAAGCCATGAATAGCTTGTGCATTATTATTATTGTGAGGAAGGTTGGTAATCTCTCCGGTAAGCCCCACGTCATCTACGTGAGCGGTTCCACTACCAGCACCCCCATTATTATTCCCACTGGCTGGACCCTTGCTACGGCGTCCCTCAGCCATCCTGCACTACCAGCTATTCAAAGAACACCTTAACGAAGCAGCAGAAAATATGTACAAAATTTTTGTGTCGCCACTGCCGCCTGCGCCGGTGTCGCTGCCGCCCCGCGAATTGCCGCTGAAAATTCGACAAAAAAATGTCGACGAGTACTGCAGAAGAAAATTAGGCCGACTAGTAGTCAAGGCCCCTGAAGTCGCAGTACGTGTATACGAACTCACGATCCTCCATATCCAGCTCCGGACCTGCACCGGTATGAATTAAAACCGGCGTGCTCCCCGCCGCGTAAGTTGCGACGCGCCGACGCGCGACGAGGCGCAGAGGATGTGTAAAGATCGTCAATAATTCCCACCCCGCGGGAATCCACTCTCGCACAGAGGCGAGAAATGCCACCAGGTTAATTAAAACCTGGCGCTCGCGACTGCGTACGCCGCGAGTGAGCAGCGATAACAGCGCGAGATCCTGAAACAAATTTGTTGACACCGCCGGCGCGCCCCCCGTGCGAAGCGATGCCCAGTTTTGCAGGTTTCTCTGGTAACCGGTGAGTGAAGAGAGGACGTTGTCCAACTCCTCAATGGCAGTCGTGACTTCGGTCACCGACCGCAAACCTCCCCGCACCTGGACCGTAAATGTCGATAAAATGTTTCGATCTGGTCCAACAGGTTGCGGATTGCCGGCACCAGTGCTGGCAAATCGGGGTCCTCGGGGTTATCCCCGAGCAATGCGTGAGCTGCACGCTGCTGACGATGAAGCTCGTCGAGCGAAACTGTAACTTCGTCGAGCAATTGTTGCCACGACGGCACAGTGGTCTTGACGAAGAACCAGCCGGCGGAGCGGCTATTTCCTCATCGTCCGGAATCCGAAATTCTTCCGAATTTGGCATCTTTTTGACAGAGCGTGTAATACGAGTTGTGAGGGTAAGAATGCCACGAATTCCGCCATGGTTCTTGCAGGAAGTTGCCTTTATTAACAATCAGGAAACACAGACGTAAGTCACGTCACTTCCAAGACTGCACGCAGCACAGACGACAGGGTCGCAGTGCCAAGAGAACGTGCACGCAAGAACTAGCGTCCCGGTGTGACCAAGTCACTCATATAGCTTACTAGGGACGCGTCCAAGTATTCAGCTGCACTGTCACAGCTGAACTGTCAATCAATTGATTACACAGACTCTGGCACGCCTTTGGCGCGCAGATCTATCAATTGTCCATACGGCTAGTCCTGTGGACCTATCCGTACACTAGTCAGCATCAATTGTCTCATAGGTCCTGGCGCGCTACAGTGCGCCTACCTATCAATTGACCATCAAGTCCTGTACAAGTCCTGTCAACGTCCTGCGGACTATCAAAGTGACACTTGTACATCCTGTGTCCGTACGCGCCCACAGTGGCGCGCCGGGTACTGTCGGCACAGCCTAGGAAACGTCATAACTTTTACGTTCCTTAACCAAATGAGGCGTTCAAGGTGCCGTTGGAAAGAGCGTAACAATCTCTATCCATCTAACGTAAATCCTTTACGTTAACTCTAATAATGACAATAAAAGATTTTCTCTCTTGTATGACATTGCCTCAAGGTTGCATACCATGTTTGGCCATGCAGCTCAGTCTTTGCAAGTTGCTAGACGGCTGGGAGGAAGTGAGTTGTACTCCATCTGCCAACAGGTTGCTCAAGCTTGCAAGTGCAGGCTAGTTGCTAGAAAGCCCAAGCAGTCTCATGCCAGGACTCCTATTTTGCAGCCAGGCCATGTGCAGGTAGATATTCAGAGAATCAGGGGTTTGAAGCTGCTGGTGGCAGTGGACAGATATACCAAGTACAAGACCCTAGAGATCCTGCCTGACATGGAGAAGCCTACATTGATTGCTGCTCTGAAGTTGACAAGGAGCAGGTACCCTGGGTTGGAGTTGTTGCAGTGTGACATTCAGTTTGAGTGCTGTGAGAACCTACCAGAGTTTCCAGAGTTGCTGATTACACCCAGGGAGAGCCACGGCCAGCAAGGGGTGGTGGAGAGAGCCATCCAAGAGATAAAGACTGTGCTGCTGGTGGAGAGGATTCCAAGGACGTCATCTGCCATTGTGACATCTGCATGGCTACGTTCTGTGGAGGACAGGCTGAACCTGAGGACTCCCATGTTCTTTGGTGACATTGCCATCAATCCTCTTATGCTGCATACCAGGATGCTGCCAGCTGATGCTGAGCAGGCATGGAAGGAGAAGCTAGAGGCCAAGTTCCTCAAGCTGAGGCAGAAAGACAAGGGCTGGAGTGTCCTAGAACCTAACGTTGGACAACAGGTTGTTGTGTGGAAGGAACCAAGCTTTCCAGGGAAACGTGGCAGCTGGCATGATGGGGTGGTGACCCGAGTAGAAGCCGCTGGCCATAAGTGCTGGGTGGCCATTGATGGCTCCCAAGCAGTGCACCGTCTGTCCTGGTCAAAGATCCGTCCCCGGGGAGGTAATCAAGGAGACCTCTTCCAGGTGCCCGCTGGTGTACAAGGCGGGGGTGACGTGGAGCTTCCTGATCAGGGTGCTACAGCTGTATCGAGCCCTCAGGGTGACCCTGGCCCGGCCCCTGGGGTACCTTCACATACGGTGATTGGGCAAGCAGGCGGACAGGCTGCACCTCCGGAACGGCCCGACACCAGGCCTAGGGGTGTGCGTCTATCAGATATTGTACAGGCTTTGCAAAGAGCCAAGAAGGAGCCTAAGGTGTCCAAGCTTGTCCAGTTGGATGAACCTGAGGTAGCTGCCATGGAGATAGATACCAATGCGCAGGTTTCTGTCATGGGACCTCAGCATACAGGAGAACTGCTGGTCGGAGAACCAAGTTGCCCCTGGGTGTCTGATTTCAGTGGTAGGACGCATCTAAGGGTGTTGGGAGAGGTTAATGCCCCTGTCATGGGTGTGGATGTGACCTTCCTTGTCCTAGAGGACTATGATGGCCCTGTGATTTTGGGTCAGAATTTTCTGGGCAATCCTGGAATTTCTATCAGAGCTACAGCTCTGAGAAGAGATGGCTGGGGGATGATTCCCCTAGAAAATTTCAGGACAACATTTCCAGTCAGGTGCAGGGCCAAGCCGGTCAAGGGTGTAAAATGGGATGAAGGGGAGGTGCCCCCAGCGGCCAGTTTGGTTATTCCAGCTGTGTTGCACCCCAGCAGTATTGGCATAACTCACAGGAGCCTTGCTGCACACTCTCCTTTGACATATGACCAGCTGGTCCAAGAGATGAGCTCGCCTACTTTGTTTGAGGCTTGGAAGCTCGCCTTCTCCAAGGCATTGGAGGAGTGGCTGCAGTTTGAGTGTGCTGCACCAACAGACAGACGTCCCCCAGCATCAAGGAAGCTTGCTTTGAGATTTGTGCTGAAGAGGAAGGTTGTGGATGAGGTATCAGTGCCCCATGTCAGGCCTGTCCTGAATGAGTATCACGGCACGGGGAGTCTGCCAGGAGAGGAGCTATACACGCCAGGGATGCTACACGACACATGGAGAATTTTGCTATGTCTCTACGTGGGGTTGCTGAACAGGGGAGCAGCTATGTCATCAGTGCTGCTGGACTTCAAGAGGGCATTTTTAAAATCTGATCCAGAAGTGGCCAGGAGGGTGTGGAAGCAGGATGAGCCTTACTGTGTTGAGGTGCCTGCCATCTGGAAGCTGGAGCTGCATCAACAATTCCTGGTTATTCTGAAGGGCCTGGAAGGACTCAGGTCGAGCCCAATCATCTGGAGGCTCACGCTGCAGGAAGCTCTGATCAGTGAGTGTGGCTTGAGAGTGTCTTCAGTTGATCCCTGTTTGCTGCTGGCCCAATGGGAGGGTCTGCCAGTGTATGCTAGTTTGCATGGAGATGATCTGCATTTGCTAGCCCCCACGACCTGGCTGAAGAAGTATATTCCTGTCATCAGTGGCAAGTTTTCACTGGGCAAGGAGCTGTGGCAGGAGCCCAACAAGCCTGTAGTGTTCTGTGGAATGCAGGCTACCCTGTTCAGGAGGGACGGGGAGTGGAGTATCAGGCTTCAGGCTGGAGGAGATTATAAACAGACCATTGTGAAGGCCTTGCCAGAGAAGATCACCCAGGCTGCAGGACCTGAGTTGAGAGGCATGTGGGCCTGGTTTGCCAGCATCTGTGGTCCGTCTTTGATGGTCCATAGCAGAATGCCTGATGAGGTGCTTGAGGATGAGAAGCCTCGAGTCATAGCCCGGTTGGTGGAGAGTACCCCTGATCTGATCTTGTCTGGGATTGACTTTGCCCAGCCTATCACCTTGGAGATCTTTGTTGACAGTTCCATGGATGCTCGCCAGGTTACCAAGGTCAGGGGGAGATCTGCTGCTCTGTTTGCTTTTTATCAGAGCAGGGCAAGTTTGTTCAGCTGGTACAGCAGACTGCAGAAGAGGGTCTGTATCAGTTCAGATGTGGCAGAATGCAGGGCCATATGTGAGGGGATCCAGTCCAGCCTGTACATAAAGGAGTTAATGCTGGAGCTGGCTTCAGTTACCCCTTGGACCTTGCAGATGGAGACGTTGTTGCTAACAGACAGCATGGGTATGGTCCAGTTTGTTCACAAGCAGCTGGCCAGGAGCCGGGACCTGGATTATTTGTTGCTGAAGGAGTTGGCCAGTTTGGTTGACTTGAAGCATATCCCTGGCGAGGAGAACCCTGCTGATGCATTGACAAAGCTGCCACACAAGGCCCCAGCCCAGTACAATGTACTGAGGAAGCTCATGAATGCTGACTGTCAAGTCGGTCTATCTGTCTAAAAGCTGAGAGCTGGGTGCTTAAGACTCTGGATATCAGGCTGGGAGCTTGATTGTACATAATCCTGAGCACACCTTGAGGGGTGAGACATGTCTCTGGTGTGGGAATGTCTGACATTGTCTCTGATGGAGAGATGTCTATCTGGGGTTTCGCCTAAGGTCCTGAAGGTTGTACATACTTCTCAAGTTCTTAGCTGAACGCCTATGGGCTGCCACAGTTGGCCAACCTCTTGTACATGGGTAACACAACGAGCCTCCCGTGAAGGGATAGGGACTCATTGTAATTTGTTTGTGCTCCTGAGCCAGTATGGGTGCTATGTACATATAATAAGGAATCCAAGCTGACTGTCATGCCCAGCGGGTTGTGACTTGTAGTCTGGGGAGGATATCCAGTACCCATTGTGTGTGTTTGTATGTAGACTTGTGTGAGCTGCTACAGCTCAAGAAAAGAAAGGATTGGAGTTAACGCCAAGCGCATTGGCGTGATCCTGATTCGGCATATCTCTGCGATTCCAGCGGCACCGGAACGAGTTCATTCCGACGAGTATCAAGAAAGTTATGGCGTTCCGACTTCCCGGTCGCGCGCGAGCGCGAGCCGGCTGTTCTTCTAAGTCGGACGTGAATATTTGCCGACGACATATGGGGTCGACAGTAATTCCTGGGCTGACAGGAATTAGGTGCTGTACCTACGACGGTATTGGATTAATACGTCGTACGCAGGAAATAGGAACCTTAACCTGTGGTCTGTTGGTACCGCAGGCTTAGTCCTGGACTTCTAGGTGCAGATGCAATAATCACTGTGGTGACTGTACTCTGTGGTCACTGTGCCTGTATGGCAGACCTACTGTATAGGAGCTGGGCGCTGTACAGGTAGTGAATACTGTACCGGGAGTGTTATTACTGAGCAGGCCTCCTAGGCTGCTCAGGACTAGCAAGCACAGTGCACAAGTATATAAACAATAGGCCAGTGCCAAATGGGCATCTCTTGCGAGCCCGCCTCACGTGTTGTGCCTTGACTTGGCAAGCTCGTGTGCAAGCCTCAAGTGTTGAGCGCTGTAAACATTATCCGATTTAACAAAGCTCCGTTTCCAACCATATTCACACATTGCTGCATTGCAACCATATCCTTCACATTGCGTGTGCGAAGAAGCTTAACTGCCTTCACAATGGTCTGTTTATAATCTCCTCCAGCCTGAAGCCTGATACTCCACTCCCCGTCCCTCCTGAACAGGGTAGCCTGCATTCCACAGAACACTACAGGCTTGTTGGGCTCCTGCCACAGCTCCTTGCCCAGTGAAAACTTGCCACTGATGACAGGAATATACTTCTTCAGCCAGGTCGTGGGGGCTAGCAAATGCAGATCATCTCCATGCAAACTAGCATACACTGGCAGACCCTCCCATTGGGCCAGCAGCAAACAGGGATCAACTGAAGACACTCTCAAGCCACACTCACTGATCAGAGCTTCCTGCAGCGTGAGCCTCCAGATGATTGGGCTCGACCTGAGTCCTTCCAGGCCCTTCAGAATAACCAGGAATTGTTGATGCAGCTCCAGCTTCCAGATGGCAGGCACCTCAACACAGTAAGGCTCATCCTGCTTCCACACCCTCCTGGCCACTTCTGGATCAGATTTTAAAAATGCCCTCTTGAAGTCCAGCAGCACTGATGACATAGCTGCTCCCCTGTTCAGCAACCCCACGTAGAGACATAGCAAAATTCTCCATGTGTCGTGTAGCATCCCTGGCGTGTATAGCTCCTCTCCTGGCAGACTCCCCGTGCCGTGATACTCATTCAGGACAGGCCTGACATGGGGCACTGATACCTCATCCACAACCTTCCTCTTCAGCACAAATCTCAAAGCAAGCTTCCTTGATGCTGGGGGACGTCTGTCTGTTGGTGCAGCACACTCAAACTGCAGCCACTCCTCCAATGCCTTGGAGAAGGCGAGCTTCCAAGCCTCAAACAAAGTAGGCGAGCTCATCTCTTGGACCAGCTGGTCATATGTCAAAGGAGAGTGTGCAGCAAGGCTCCTGTGAGTTATGCCAATACTGCTGGGGTGCAACACAGCTGGAATAACCAAACTGGCCGCTGGGGGCACCTCCCCTTCATCCCATTTTACACCCTTGACCGGCTTGGCCCTGCACCTGACTGGAAATGTTGTCCTGAAATTTTCTAGGGGAATCATCCCCCAGCCATCTCTTCTCAGAGCTGTAGCTCTGATAGAAATTCCAGGATTGCCCAGAAAATTCTGACCCAAAATCACAGGGCCATCATAGTCCTCTAGGACAAGGAAGGTCACATCCACACCCATGACAGGGGCAGTAACCTCTCCCAACACCCTTAGATGCGTCCTACCACTGAAATCAGACACCCAGGGGCAACTTGGTTCTCCGACCAGCAGTTCTCCTGTATGCTGAGGTCCCATGACAGAAACCTGCGCATTGGTATCTATCTCCATGGCAGCTACCTCAGGTTCATCCAACTGGACAAGCTTGGACACCTTAGGCTCCTTCTTGGCTCTTTGCAAAGCCTGTACAATATCTGATAGACGCACACCCCTAGGCCTGGTGTCGGGCCGTTCCGGAGGTGCAGCCTGTCCGCCTGCTTGCCCAACCACCGTATGTGAAGGTACCCCAGGGGCCGGGCCAGGGTCACCCTGAGGGCTCGATACAGCTGTAGCACCCTGATCAGGAAGCTCCACGTCACCCCCGCCTTGTACACCAGCGGGCACCTGGAAGAGGTCTCCTTGATTACCTCCCCGGGGACGGATCTTTGACCAGGACAGACGGTGCACTGCTTGGGAGCCATCAATGGCCACCCAGCACTTATGGCCAGCGGCTTCTACTCGGGTCACCACCCCATCATGCCAGCTGCCACGTTTCCCTGGAAAGCTTGGTTCCTTCCACACAACAACCTGTTGTCCAACGTTAGGTTCTAGGACACTCCAGCCCTTGTCTTTCTGCCTCAGCTTGAGGAACTTGGCCTCTAGCTTCTCCTTCCATGCCTGCTCAGCATCAGCTGGCAGCATCCTGGTATGCAGCATAAGAGGATTGATGGCAATGTCACCAAAGAACATGGGAGTCCTCAGGTTCAGCCTGTCCTCCACAGAACGTAGCCATGCAGATGTCACAATGGCAGATGACGTCCTTGGAATCCTCTCCACCAGCAGCACAGTCTTTATCTCTTGGATGGCTCTCTCCACCACCCCTTGCTGGCCGTGGCTCTCCCTGGGTGTAATCAGCAACTCTGGAAACTCTGGTAGGTTCTCACAGCACTCAAACTGAATGTCACACTGCAACAACTCCAACCCAGGGTACCTGCTCCTTGTCAACTTCAGAGCAGCAATCAATGTAGGCTTCTCCATGTCAGGCAGGATCTCTAGGGTCTTGTACTTGGTATATCTGTCCACTGCCACCAGCAGCTTCAAACCCCTGATTCTCTGAATATCTACCTGCACATGGCCTGGCTGCAAAATAGGAGTCCTGGCATGAGACTGCTTGGGCTTTCTAGCAACTAGCCTGCACTTGCAAGCTTGAGCAACCTGTTGGCAGATGGAGTACAACTCACTTCCTCCCAGCCGTCTAGCAACTTGCAAAGACTGAGCTGCATGGCCAAACATGGTATGCAACCTTGAGGCAATGTCATACAAGAGAGAAAATCTTTTATTGTCATTATTAGCACTCAAGGTATGTACAGATCCCTTATGTACAGGAGGCACCAGGGTCGTGCCTGTCAGACTGTCTCCAGCCCTATCCTCATCCTGACCATCCTGTGCCAGTCCTGCACGGTCAGAATGCTTCTGAGATCCACCTGGGTCCACATCACCAGGTCCTACCTCAGGCTCAGCACCGCCATGGCGGGCACGTTGGCGAGTAACCACTGCAGCTACAGCTGGCATACTCTCTGTGGTAACCAAGCTTGCCCCATCGTGTCCAATAGGCTCTTTCACTAGAGCATGGGGCTGCCCCTCACTGCTGTCACTAGCAGCTTCATTACACACCCCTGGGGGCACCCTCCAGGGTTCAGGGATGTGTGCAGGCTCATATCAATGATCAGCAGCCTTGCCCTTGCCCTTGTCCTGGGATGGACCAGCCTTGTCCTTGCTGCCACCCTGAGCTGGCTTGCTCTGACCTTCCTGCCTCAGGTACGAGGGACACTCATTCCTGAAGTGACCCTTCCCCTGGCAGAAATAACATTCCACCTGACTGATGTCCCGTGAGGTCCCACTGCTGGGCCCAGCCTTGGGAGGACCACCCACCCTCTTGAAGTCAAACTGGGACTGTGGATGTCCCGACTTCGGCGGGGTCCCCCGTCCAGCCCTTCTGTCACGCCCCCTCCTGGACCTTCCTCGACCCCTTGAAGAGGTCTCAGGCCCTCTCGAGGACGCTGGGCCCCCGTGGCCCGATCCCCTCATGGACTTAACCGTGGGTTCAGTGGCCTCCTCATCATTCTGACGAGGGCGCTTACCCCCCACGTACTTGCCGCTGAAACACTCATACAACTGATCCGTCATGGCTGCCCAGCCATGGACCTGTCGCATGTGGATGGTCACATTATCCATGGTGACCGGATCCAGTTGCAGCGACTTGAGAAAGTCGCCCATGGCCATCCGATCTGCGACGAAGAAGCCCTTGGCCATGGCGTCCTCCCTCAGCTTGACGAAGTCTTCAAAGGCGTGGACCACTAGTTCCCTTGATGGGCTTGTAGTCCAGGTATTCTTGCTTCAGGTGGGACCCATCTATGGTCCTCTTGTCACTCAGGAACACCCTGAGTCGCGTCATAAACGCCGCCCAGGTGTCCCCCGCCGCGTGTCGCTCCCGAACAAACTTGAACAGCCGCCTCGCCGACTGCCGTATGTAGGCACTAGACGCCAGGATGCGAAGCTTGTCACCGTTGTATATCTCAGTGTACAAGTTCATGTCCTCTAACATCCTCTCAGCATCCCGGGGCTGCCAATTGTCCTTGATGGACTGAAACTGGCCTAGCACCGCGTACCCCTCAGCAACAGTTGGTCGCTTGGGCGCCGCTTGATCTGCGGCTGGCGCGTGCTGCCCGCCCTGCGATCCTTGGCTCTGATTATCTGGCACCTCAGCCTGGTCTCCCAGCGCCTGGCCGCCCCGCGTCCATCGCGTCCACCGCGTCCATCGCGTCCATCTCGTCCATCCAGCCCAGCGCCGCGCCGCCCGAAGTCCATAAAGCCCGCTGGTTGGTTGATAGCTCCATCCTCCATGATGGCCTCTGTTCAGATCTGCTACAGCCAGCCAAGTGGCTAAGCAGCAATTAAAGCAATATAAGCTACTGAACAAGAAAAGAAAGTGCCAAGTGTTACCACTCAGGCAAGACCACCACGGCTGGCCCCAGGCGCGTCCTGGTTCTCCTTGTCGCTGTCGTCGTCGCTGTCGCTCACCACAATCAGCTCTGGTACCCTGCTACCTGCTGCGCCGTCGTCGACCCGCTGTCGGCCCGCGATGACTGAATCGTCACCGTTGGTAAAGTAGACAGGTGACAACCCGTCGTTGGTCCCTCGCGGATTGTACGTTGGCACCTCGTGGTCGCCAAGTGTCTCGTCGCCTAGCCAGCGACACCCCCTGCTCCTACCTCAAGGTCACTATCGTACCCAAGAGGTGCAAACTCCTCCCAACGCGTCACACGAACGCGAAGGGGCGGGGCAGCTCCTGAAAAGGAACTCTTACTCGCTCTGGAAACCTGCCGACTCTTGTCGCGCGTGTCCTCCGGCGATGGCTTCCGCTGTCGCCCCGACCTCTGCAAGCCGCCTGTGATGCTCCGCTCCGCGTCGTTCACGCCTAACTGGACCCGCTGCAACACCCTCGTCGCCGATGCCGCCTGCGAAAGCACGTGGTACTCCCGCGCCCGCTACTGTCGGCACAAACTCGTGTCGCCCTGCGCCAGCTGCCTCCGCAACCTCGCCTCGCCTTGCTGCCAACTCCGTCCGCACTCGCTCTGCTACTGCAGTAATCACCGTCTGGATGCCGACCAACCCGTGAAGCTCCTGCTCAAGGTCGTCGATGCTCCGGTGCTCCGGAATGACGATGGTTTGTACGTGTCGCAGAATTCGCTCCCAATCTTCGACCTGGTCGTCGACGAATTGCACGAAGCTGCGATTTACAGGCGGACGATCTGCAAGCAACAAAGATAGATCCCGAACGACACGGCGTAATTCAGGAGAAATCGAACCCCCAGCAGACTGCCGAAACCGGAAATCCTGCTGCCGCTGTTCCTCCTGCACCATTCACCACCAGACGAGCTCCTCTCGTCGTAAACGCTGCACACCGCAACCGGCAACGACCCTCCTGGCCGTTCCGCTGAGACTGGTTGTAATTTGAGTTAAGCTTTCTTATCACACGCAATGTGAAGGATATGGTTGCAATGCAGCAATGTGTGATATGGTTGGAAACGGAGCTTTGTTAAAATCGGATAATGTTACAGCGCTCACACACTTGAGGCTTGTACACGCGCTTGCCAAGTCAAGGCACAACACGTGAGGCGGGCTCGCAAGAGATGCCCATTTGGCACTGGCCTATTGTTTATATACTTGTGCACTGTGCTTGCTAGTCCTGAGCAGCCTAGGAGGCCTGCTCAGTAATAACACCCCCGGTACAGTATTCACTACCTGTACAGCGCCCAGCTCCTATACAGTAGGTCTGCCATACAGGCACAGTGACCACAGAGTACAGTCACCACAGTGATTATTGCATCTGCACCTAGAAGTCCAGGACTAAGCCTGCGGTACCAACAGACCACAGGTTAAGGTTCCTATTTCCTGCGTACGACGTATTAATCCAATACCGTCGTAGGTACAGCACCTAATTCCTGTCAGCCCAGGAATTACTGTCGACCCCATATGTCGTCGGCAAATATTCACGTCCGACTTAGAAGAACAGCCGGCTCGCGCTCGCGCGCGACCGGGAAGTCGGAACGCCATAACTTTCTTGATACTCGTCGGAATGAACTCGTTCCGGTGCCGCTGGAATCGCAGAGATATGCCGAATCAGGATCACGCCAATGCGCTTGGCGTTAACTCACCTGGCCCGCACAGATCAGGTAGACACATCAGATAGACTAGCTGGCACCAAGCCCGCCCAGCCTGGGCGATATGTCCTCTCCTGGCGTGCCCCAGGCCGCGTGCGGCAGGGCCGCCACCGTGGACTTTTCGTGATAGACTCGGCATGGACATGTGCTACACTAGACGTGACGGGCTCACACCCACCAGGCAGCCTCCGGGTTTGTCTGTAATATGGAGGCAGATGGTACGCAAGGATAGATGGCAAGTAGTGATGAAGGAGACCACCCCCAAGTCTGTGGGGGCTCCGCGTGTGACCGCGTATGGCGTTCATAGCGGTTCGGGCCGCGGTGCCCACACCCTTGTAACCCTTGTAACCAGTAGGACCTACTAGATAGCTTACACCATCCATTCCATCCCATGTTCCCCTCCCACTGAGGACTTATGCTCACGTGACGCAGTCACGTGTCTATGAATGAATGAATGAATGAATGAATGAATGAATGAATGAATGAATGAATGAATGAATGAATGAATGAATGAATGAATGAATGAATGAATGAATGAATGAATGAATGAATGAATGAATGAATGAATGAATGAATGAATGAATGAATGAATGAATGAATGAATGAATGAAAGTGAATGAATGAATGAATGAATGAATGAATGAATGAATGAATGAATTGAAATGAATGAATGAATGAATGAATGAATGAATGAATGAATGAATGAATGAATGAATGAATGAATGAATGAATGAATGAATGAATGAATGAATGAATGAATGAATGAATGAATGAATGAATGAATGAATGAATGAATGAATGAATGAATGAATGAATGAATGAATGAATGAATGAATGAATGAATGAAATGAATGAATGAATGAATGAATGAATGAATGAATGAATGAATGAATGAATGAATGAATGAATGAATGAATGAATGAATGAATGAATGTCGCGTTTGCGTGCCATTATATCCTGGACTGGTCATTACCGCTACTTGAATGCATCCACTATCAGCAGTAATCATGTGTGTGATATGCCACCTAAAAATCCAGTGTGATGCAAGTTAAGCTTTCTTCGCACACGCAATGTGAAGGATATGGTTGCAATGCAGCAATGTGTGAATATGTTGGAAACGGAGCTTTGTTAAATCGGATAATGTTTACAGCGCTCAACACTTGAGGCTTGCACACGAGCTTGCCAAGTCAAGGCACAACACGCGGGCGTTACATTATCCCAGATACTAATCCCATAAAACCCAGTACATATTCAATATAGTACAATAAATCCATGACAATTGTGCTTGACAAAGTAAGGCGCATTACAATAGTTTGCCTGCTCATTCTCTCAACAGGGGTCTATTGGCGCCCGTCTTACGGCGCCCGTCTACTTGCCAGATGGTAAACTGCCACAGCAAACAAATGACAAAATGAAACACATAGGCAACAATTAAATCCTGCCCTGGGGAACTAGGAAGTCTGAACAGGCAAACACCTGAACAGGCCAGCTTGTAGAAACATAATACCAGGGAATCGAACCCCGCCCTATAAACCCCAGAATAAAGGTCCCAGACCATTGTGAGAAGTATGTACAAATATACATTTCTTTTAAAATAGAATACATGGTCTGTAATGGACCTGTCAACCTTGTGTAGTCAACAGCATGAACCCCAGCCAAAACCTGGCTGTATCCTGATTAAAATCAGAGTGAGTGTACCATGGTCCATGAGCCTTAGTACAGACTAAAATACAGGTATTATGCCAGTCACAATGCTGACACTACCACACAATCTGCTCTCCAATGCCCTATAACCATGCACCAGCTTAGACAGCTTGCTGAGATGGGTCCATCAGAGACTGAAGAACCTTGTATTGCACTGCTGCCTTCTGCACTAGCTTGGTCAAAGCATCAGCAGGATTGTCAACCCCAGGGATATGCTCAATATTGGCCAAGGAGGACAACTCCTTAAGAAGGAGATAATCCAAGTCCCTACTTCTGGCCATCTGCCTGTGCACAAACTGCACCATCCCCATGGAGTCTGTTTTTAGAAGAGTGGTAACCTGAAGTGGCCAAGGAGTGTTAGAAGTCATCTGATGAAGCAACTCCTTCAGATAAAGGCTTGTGTGAATGCCTTCACAAATAGCCCTGCATTCTGCCACATCACTGCTGACAGCCACCCGTTTGTGCAGGCGACTAAACCAGCTCACCAAACTCCCCAGGCCTTCCTGTCTGAGCACAAAGAGCCCTGCAGCCCTGCCCCTGACCTTGGAGACCTGCCTGCTGTCCATTGAGCTATCCACATACAGCTCCATGCAAATGGGTTGTGATAAATCCACTGCAGACAACAGAATGCCAGATGAAGCCCTGACCTGATCAGCCACCTTGGCAGACCCTAGCTCCACCAGCATGTCATCAGGCAACCTGGCTATGACCATAAGGTCTGGCCTGGAAATGCCTGCCACCCAAGCAACCATGCCCCTCACCATGGGACACAGTGCCTGTGTGATGGTTGGAGGAAGCTTGCTAATGAGGGTCTCTTGATAGTCATTGCCCCCCACCAGCAGCATACGCCACTCCCCTCCCTTCTTCACCAGTGTGGCCTCCATGCCCACAAACAGCAGAGGCTCATTCTCCACCTGCCATTGCTCCCTACCCAGAGGAAACTTGGACTTAATGATGGAGATCAGCTCCTTAAGCCACGACGTGGGAGCTATCAGATGTAGGTCATCCCCGTGCAGCGAAGCATACACTGGCAGGCCTTCCCATTGCCCCAGAAACAGACAGGGGTCTACAGGAGAGACCTTCAAGTTGCAATGCTCCTTCAGGAAACGGTTGAGAGTCTCCCTCCAGATTATTGGACTTGACCTCAGGCCCTCCAGGCCCTTGAGGATTTTAAGGAACTCCGTGTGGATGTCCCTTTTCCATACAGCAGGCACCCTAACATAGAAAGGCGTCTTGCCCTCCCACTTTTCCTGTGCCACATCTGCATCACCCTCCAGAAATGCCCTCTTGAAGTCTATCACCACTGAGCCATAGTCCAAGCCCTTGTTGAGAAGGCCTAGAAAGACACACAGCAGCAGCCTCCAAGTATCATGCAGCATGCCAGGGGTATACAACTCCTCAGCAGTGCACTCACCAGTACCCTTGAACTCATTCAGCACTGGCCTGACATGTGGTACCTTGACCCCGTCCACCTCCTTCATCTTGATGACAAACTTGAGCTTGAGTAGACGTCGTGCAGGAGGCAGGTCATTGACAGGTTCCACGCATTTCTTGGAGATCCAGTCCTCCCCAGATTTAATGAGACCCAGTGTGACCTGGGGACACATAATGGGAGAGGACATGAGCTTCACCAGGCCTTGGTAGTTGATAGGGCTGTGTCCAGCAAGTGAGTGAGGACCAATGCCCAAACTGCTTGGATGACTAGCAGCTGGCAGTATGAGGTCATCAACCAAGGGCTCCTGCCCCTGGCACACTTGCACACGCTTAACCGTCCTGGTTACTGCACGTGATAGGTGAGTGGTCCTGAAATTAATCAGTGGGACCTGACCAGCCCCTTCCTTAGTCAGGAGAGAGGACGTGATCACTACCCCATCCTGGCATAGGAAATTCTGCCCCAGAAGAGCAGGTCCTTGATAGCCCTCCAAGACACAAAAAGCAGTGTCCTGTCCAAGGATAGGAATGAATACCTCACCCAGTACCTTCACGTGTACCCCGCCACTGAAGTCAGACACAAACTGATAGCTGGGTTCAGACATGCTGTACCCTGCTGCAGCCCTGGTCCCAATAATGGAGACCTGAGAATTAGTGTCTACCTCTAAGGCAGTGTCCAGCCCCAGATTGCCATGCCACCTGAGCTTGGCTACCTTGGGCTGCTTCTTGGCCCTTTGTAGAGCCCCAATCAATCCAGCCAAACTTGTCCCCCTGGGCTTGGTTAGTGCCTTGGGCTTGACAGTTGACTCCCCAGCTGTTGACCTTGCAGCCTGTTCAACAAGTACCTCTGCAACCTGGCCAGGGCTGACAGATTCCCCTGCAACAGATGTGGTCGTTGCGTCAGTGATGTCACCTGGGACCTGAAAATCCTGCAGATCCTGTGAGCCTTGTGCCTGACTGCCCTCATTCATCAGGTTAGGCTTGACATATGACCAACTCAGCCGGTGTACATGCTTTGGTTCGTCCTCCATGCTGACCAAGCATGCGTGGCTAGCTTCATCAACCTGGGTAACCACCCCAGGACTCCAGCTACCACGTTTGCCATAAAGGCTAGGTTCCTTCCAAGCTAGGACCTTCTGACCCACTTGTGGCTCCAGCATCTTCCAACCCCGGTCCTTCTCCCTCAGCTTGGCAAAGGTGACATGTGCAGCATGTTTCCAGCCCTCCAGCACATGTGGTGGGCACAGGCCATGATATAGACCCATTGGGCTGACAGCAACTCCATCATAGTAGAAGTTAACCCTGCTGTTCAGCTGCTGCTCCACGTTCCTCAGCCATGCACTCCTGACAAGTGCAGGTGCAGACAAGGGTACCCAGTCTTCAGAGATGATCAATTTCTTGACCTCCTGGATTGCCCTCTCGATAGCACCCTGCTGCCCATGAGCCTCCCTAGGTGTAACCAGCAACTCAGGAAGGGTAGGATCACCCTTGAGATGCTGAAACTGCATGTCCACCTGGATCCTTGTGGTAGGAAACTTGGCTCTTACATTCTGCAGGGCAGCCAGCAAGTACCTGTTCTTCATAGAAGGTAAATGCTCCAGCACCTTGTATTTCGTGTACCTGTCCACGCACACCAACAGTTGCATGCCCCTGATGTGTTGGATATCACACTGCAGATCACCAATGCTCTGAGGTAGAGCTTTGGCATGTGATTTCCTGGGCTTGTTGGAGGACAACTGGCACTTACACCGTGAGGCAGCTTGCTGACACGCCTTAAGAAGGGGTGCCCTGCCCATACGGAAGGCAAAGTTGTTTGACAGAGAAGTGGCATGCCCAAACATGTTGTGGATTCGGGCACCCAACTCCTGGTACACAGAGGAAGCAGTCCCTGGCACAGTCAGGACTGTGCTGTCAGGTTGTCCAGCATCACCATGCTGACTTCCATCCTGTTCTGACTCAGAGCCTGAGTCACCCTGCTCATGCCCAACACCTGGACCGCCAGCAGGGACCACATGCATACCACCAGAGGCCTTCACACCCCTCTGTGGTTGTACATTGGTTTCTCTCAAAATGAGAGGTCCACCCTCGTGCCCAGCACGAGGATGCATAGGGTCAGACATACTTACAGCTGCATCAGCTGTCAAGGACGTCTTCATAGGAACCTGTACCTCTCCAGGTGACCTGGGGCCACACTGAACCTGGAGATCACCCTCTTGTTGCCCAGATATAAAATCTGCATTGGAGCACCTGGCCTCCCCCTTGGGTGAATTAAGGTGTGTAGGGGTTGCCTCAGACAGTCACTGCTCCTTGTTGTCTTCTTGCTGACTGCCCTTTGAAGGCTGGCCTGCCTGGGACTTGTTGTTGTTCTTCTTGTTGTTGTTGTTATTCTTGTTGCTGCCCTGGCCCTGGGACTTCTTGAAGCTGGGACACTCCTTCTTGATGTGCCCCCACCCCTTGCACAGGTAGCATTGTATCTTGGACTTGCCCTGGCCACTGCCCCCATTGTCAGACGCGTTGCCCTGCTTGGGCTGACCACCCACCCGCCTGAACACCGACTTGGAGTGTGACCTCCTGTCAGAATCAGGTGAATGATCTCCCTTGCGCTTGTGATGGTTGCCCCTACGCCCTCCTTGGCTTCGGTCAGCCTCAGACGTCTTGGAGCCACCCTGGGTACGCCCGCCTGCCTGGGTAGCCTTCACTGCTGGCACTCCACCCTCAAACAGCTCCTCTGCCTCGAGTGCTTGTTTGATTATGACCTTGTAGGCCTTGAGGGTTGAGTGTGGGGCACACATGACCTTTAAAGAGCCACGTGTAGCCTTGTCCAGCCCAGAAACCTTGAGCCAGTTGGTTAGGGCTATGTTATCAGCGACATTAAAGCCGTGAGCCCTGCCCTCCTCAACCATCTTACAATAGTTGAGAAAGTTCTGGATCAGGTCCCCCTTGACCTCCCACCCTTGGTACTTGTCCTGCCAATGGATCCCCACTTTCTTCCTCTGATCCTCCAGCAGCTCCTTCAGCTCAGCCACGTACAGTGCCCAGGCCTTATTGGCCTTTTTGCACTCCCTGGTTAGGTCCTTAATCTGGTCAGTACACTTGCCAAAAGTGCTACTGCCTATCCAGATTTGATAGTAATTTGTACCACCGTACAAGCTAGGGAACCCTTCCAATCCCTCCACAAACTCTTCAGCCTGCTTAGGCTTGGAGTCTGAGGTTACAGGCTGCAACTGATTGACAATTAAAAGACCCTGTGTGGTAAGATCAAAGCCATGAATAGCTTGTGCATTATTATTATTGTGAGGAAGGTTGGTAATCTCTCCGGTAAGCCCCACGTCATCTACGTGAGCGGTTCCACTACCAGCACCCCCATTATTATTCCCACTGGCTGGACCCTTGCTACGGCGTCCCTCAGCCATCCTGCACTACCAGCTATTCAAAGAACACCTTAACGAAGCAGCAGAAAATATGTACAAAATTTTTGTGTCGCCACTGCCGCCTGCGCCGGTGTCGCTGCCGCCCCGCGAAATGCCGCTGAAAATTCGACAAAAAATGTCGACGAGTACTGCAGAAGAAAATTAGGCCGACTAGTAGTCAAGGCCCCTGAAGTCGCAGTACGTGTATACGAACTCAGGATCCTCCATATCCAGCTCCGGACCTGCACCGGTATGAATTAAAACCGGCGTGCTCCCCGCCGCGTAAGTTGCGACGCGCCGACGCGCGACGAGGCGCAGAGGATGTGTAAAGATCGTCAATAATTCCCACCCCGCGGGAATCCACTCTCGCACAGAGGCGAGAAATGCCACCAGGTTAATTAAAACCTGGCGCTCGCGACTGCGTACGCCGCGAGTGAGCAGCGATAACAGCGCGAGATCCTGAAACAAATTTGTTGACACCGCCGGCGCGCCCCCCGTGCGAAGCGATGCCCAGTTTTGCAGGTTTCTCTGGTAACCGGTGAGTGAAGAGAGGACGTTGTCCAACTCCTCAATGGCAGTCGTGACTTCGGTCACCGACCGCAAACCTCCCCGCACCTGGACCGTAAATGTCGATAAAATGTTGCGGATTTGGTCCAACAGGTTGCGGATTGCCGGCACCAGTGCTGGCAAATCGGGGTCCTCGGGGTTATCCCCGAGCAATGCGTGAGCTGCACGCTGCTGACGATGAAGCTCGTCGAGCGAAACTGTAACTTCGTCGAGCAATTGTTGCCACGACGGCACAGTTGGTCTTGACGAAGAACCAGCCGGCGGAGCGGCTATTTCCTCATCGTCCGGAATCCGAAATTCTTCCGAATTTGGCATCTTTTTGACAGAGCGTGTAATACGAGTTGTGAGGGTAAGAATGCCACGAATTCCGCCATGGTTCTTGCAGGAAGTTGCCTTTATTAACAATCAGGAAACACAGACGTAAGTCACGTCACTTCCAAGACTGCACGCAGCACAGACGACAGGGTCGCAGTGCCAAGAGAACGTGCACGCAAGAACTAGCGTCCCGGTGTGACCAAGTCACTCATATAGCTTACTAGGGACGCGTCCAAGTATTCAGCTGCACTGTCACAGCTGAACTGTCAATCAATTGATTACACAGACTCTGGCACGCCTTTGGCGCGCAGATCTATCAATTGTCCATACGGCTAGTCCTGTGGACCTATCCGTACACTAGTCAGCATCAATTGTCTCATAGGTCCTGGCGCGCTACAGTGCGCCTACCTATCAATTGACCATCAAGTCCTGTACAAGTCCTGTCAACGTCCTGCGGACTATCAAAGTGACACTTGTACATCCTGTGTCCGTACGCGCCCACAGTGGCGCGCCGGGTACTGTCGGCACAGCCTAGGAAACGTCATAACTTTTACGTTCCTTAACCAAATGAGGCGTTCAAGGTGCCGTTGGAAAGAGCGTAACAATCTCTATCCATCTAACGTAAATCCTTTACGTTAACTCTAATAATGACAATAAAAGATTTTCTCTCTTGTATGACATTGCCTCAAGGTTGCATACCATGTTTGGCCATGCAGCTCAGTCTTTGCAAGTTGCTAGACGGCTGGGAGGAAGTGAGTTGTACTCCATCTGCCAACAGGTTGCTCAAGCTTGCAAGTGCAGGCTAGTTGCTAGAAAGCCCAAGCAGTCTCATGCCAGGACTCCTATTTTGCAGCCAGGCCATGTGCAGGTAGATATTCAGAGAATCAGGGGTTTGAAGCTGCTGGTGGCAGTGGACAGATATACCAAGTACAAGACCCTAGAGATCCTGCCTGACATGGAGAAGCCTACATTGATTGCTGCTCTGAAGTTGACAAGGAGCAGGTACCCTGGGTTGGAGTTGTTGCAGTGTGACATTCAGTTTGAGTGCTGTGAGAACCTACCAGAGTTTCCAGAGTTGCTGATTACACCCAGGGAGAGCCACGGCCAGCAAGGGGTGGTGGAGAGAGCCATCCAAGAGATAAAGACTGTGCTGCTGGTGGAGAGGATTCCAAGGACGTCATCTGCCATTGTGACATCTGCATGGCTACGTTCTGTGGAGGACAGGCTGAACCTGAGGACTCCCATGTTCTTTGGTGACATTGCCATCAATCCTCTTATGCTGCATACCAGGATGCTGCCAGCTGATGCTGAGCAGGCATGGAAGGAGAAGCTAGAGGCCAAGTTCCTCAAGCTGAGGCAGAAAGACAAGGGCTGGAGTGTCCTAGAACCTAACGTTGGACAACAGGTTGTTGTGTGGAAGGAACCAAGCTTTCCAGGGAAACGTGGCAGCTGGCATGATGGGGTGGTGACCCGAGTAGAAGCCGCTGGCCATAAGTGCTGGGTGGCCATTGATGGCTCCCAAGCAGTGCACCGTCTGTCCTGGTCAAAGATCCGTCCCCGGGGAGGTAATCAAGGAGACCTCTTCCAGGTGCCCGCTGGTGTACAAGGCGGGGGTGACGTGGAGCTTCCTGATCAGGGTGCTACAGCTGTATCGAGCCCTCAGGGTGACCCTGGCCCGGCCCCTGGGGTACCTTCACATACGGTGATTGGGCAAGCAGGCGGACAGGCTGCACCTCCGGAACGGCCCGACACCAGGCCTAGGGGTGTGCGTCTATCAGATATTGTACAGGCTTTGCAAAGAGCCAAGAAGGAGCCTAAGGTGTCCAAGCTTGTCCAGTTGGATGAACCTGAGGTAGCTGCCATGGAGATAGATACCAATGCGCAGGTTTCTGTCATGGGACCTCAGCATACAGGAGAACTGCTGGTCGGAGAACCAAGTTGCCCCTGGGTGTCTGATTTCAGTGGTAGGACGCATCTAAGGGTGTTGGGAGAGGTTAATGCCCCTGTCATGGGTGTGGATGTGACCTTCCTTGTCCTAGAGGACTATGATGGCCCTGTGATTTTGGGTCAGAATTTTCTGGGCAATCCTGGAATTTCTATCAGAGCTACAGCTCTGAGAAGAGATGGCTGGGGGATGATTCCCCTAGAAAATTTCAGGACAACATTTCCAGTCAGGTGCAGGGCCAAGCCGGTCAAGGGTGTAAAATGGGATGAAGGGGAGGTGCCCCCAGCGGCCAGTTTGGTTATTCCAGCTGTGTTGCACCCCAGCAGTATTGGCATAACTCACAGGAGCCTTGCTGCACACTCTCCTTTGACATATGACCAGCTGGTCCAAGAGATGAGCTCGCCTACTTTGTTTGAGGCTTGGAAGCTCGCCTTCTCCAAGGCATTGGAGGAGTGGCTGCAGTTTGAGTGTGCTGCACCAACAGACAGACGTCCCCCAGCATCAAGGAAGCTTGCTTTGAGATTTGTGCTGAAGAGGAAGGTTGTGGATGAGGTATCAGTGCCCCATGTCAGGCCTGTCCTGAATGAGTATCACGGCACGGGGAGTCTGCCAGGAGAGGAGCTATACACGCCAGGGATGCTACACGACACATGGAGAATTTTGCTATGTCTCTACGTGGGGTTGCTGAACAGGGGAGCAGCTATGTCATCAGTGCTGCTGGACTTCAAGAGGGCATTTTTAAAATCTGATCCAGAAGTGGCCAGGAGGGTGTGGAAGCAGGATGAGCCTTACTGTGTTGAGGTGCCTGCCATCTGGAAGCTGGAGCTGCATCAACAATTCCTGGTTATTCTGAAGGGCCTGGAAGGACTCAGGTCGAGCCCAATCATCTGGAGGCTCACGCTGCAGGAAGCTCTGATCAGTGAGTGTGGCTTGAGAGTGTCTTCAGTTGATCCCTGTTTGCTGCTGGCCCAATGGGAGGGTCTGCCAGTGTATGCTAGTTTGCATGGAGATGATCTGCATTTGCTAGCCCCCACGACCTGGCTGAAGAAGTATATTCCTGTCATCAGTGGCAAGTTTTCACTGGGCAAGGAGCTGTGGCAGGAGCCCAACAAGCCTGTAGTGTTCTGTGGAATGCAGGCTACCCTGTTCAGGAGGGACGGGGAGTGGAGTATCAGGCTTCAGGCTGGAGGAGATTATAAACAGACCATTGTGAAGGCCTTGCCAGAGAAGATCACCCAGGCTGCAGGACCTGAGTTGAGAGGCATGTGGGCCTGGTTTGCCAGCATCTGTGGTCCGTCTTTGATGGTCCATAGCAGAATGCCTGATGAGGTGCTTGAGGATGAGAAGCCTCGAGTCATAGCCCGGTTGGTGGAGAGTACCCCTGATCTGATCTTGTCTGGGATTGACTTTGCCCAGCCTATCACCTTGGAGATCTTTGTTGACAGTTCCATGGATGCTCGCCAGGTTACCAAGGTCAGGGGGAGATCTGCTGCTCTGTTTGCTTTTTATCAGAGCAGGGCAAGTTTGTTCAGCTGGTACAGCAGACTGCAGAAGAGGGTCTGTATCAGTTCAGATGTGGCAGAATGCAGGGCCATATGTGAGGGGATCCAGTCCAGCCTGTACATAAAGGAGTTAATGCTGGAGCTGGCTTCAGTTACCCCTTGGACCTTGCAGATGGAGACGTTGTTGCTAACAGACAGCATGGGTATGGTCCAGTTTGTTCACAAGCAGCTGGCCAGGAGCCGGGACCTGGATTATTTGTTGCTGAAGGAGTTGGCCAGTTTGGTTGACTTGAAGCATATCCCTGGCGAGGAGAACCCTGCTGATGCATTGACAAAGCTGCCACACAAGGCCCCAGCCCAGTACAATGTACTGAGGAAGCTCATGAATGCTGACTGTCAAGTCGGTCTATCTGTCTAAAAGCTGAGAGCTGGGTGCTTAAGACTCTGGATATCAGGCTGGGAGCTTGATTGTACATAATCCTGAGCACACCTTGAGGGGTGAGACATGTCTCTGGTGTGGGAATGTCTGACATTGTCTCTGATGGAGAGATGTCTATCTGGGGTTTCGCCTAAGGTCCTGAAGGTTGTACATACTTCTCAAGTTCTTAGCTGAACGCCTATGGGCTGCCACAGTTGGCCAACCTCTTGTACATGGGTAACACAACGAGCCTCCCGTGAAGGGATAGGGACTCATTGTAATTTGTTTGTGCTCCTGAGCCAGTATGGGTGCTATGTACATATAATAAGGAATCCAAGCTGACTGTCATGCCCAGCGGGTTGTGACTTGTAGTCTGGGGAGGATATCCAGTACCCATTGTGTGTGTTTGTATGTAGACTTGTGTGAGCTGCTACAGCTCAAGAAAAGAAAGGATTGGAGTTAACGCCAAGCGCATTGGCGTGATCCTGATTCGGCATATCTCTGCGATTCCAGCGGCACCGGAACGAGTTCATTCCGACGAGTATCAAGAAAGTTATGGCGTTCCGACTTCCCGGTCGCGCGCGAGCGCGAGCCGGCTGTTCTTCTAAGTCGGACGTGAATATTTGCCGACGACATATGGGGTCGACAGTAATTCCTGGGCTGACAGGAATTAGGTGCTGTACCTACGACGGTATTGGATTAATACGTCGTACGCAGGAAATAGGAACCTTAACCTGTGGTCTGTTGGTACCGCAGGCTTAGTCCTGGACTTCTAGGTGCAGATGCAATAATCACTGTGGTGACTGTACTCTGTGGTCACTGTGCCTGTATGGCAGACCTACTGTATAGGAGCTGGGCGCTGTACAGGTAGTGAATACTGTACCGGGAGTGTTATTACTGAGCAGGCCTCCTAGGCTGCTCAGGACTAGCAAGCACAGTGCACAAGTATATAAACAATAGGCCAGTGCCAAATGGGCATCTCTTGCGAGCCCGCCTCACGTGTTGTGCCTTGACTTGGCAAGCTCGTGTGCAAGCCTCAAGTGTTGAGCGCTGTAAACATTATCCGATTTAACAAAGCTCCGTTTCCAACCATATTCACACATTGCTGCATTGCAACCATATCCTTCACATTGCGTGTGCGAAGAAGCTTAACTGCCTTCACAATGGTCTGTTTATAATCTCCTCCAGCCTGAAGCCTGATACTCCACTCCCCGTCCCTCCTGAACAGGGTAGCCTGCATTCCACAGAACACTACAGGCTTGTTGGGCTCCTGCCACAGCTCCTTGCCCAGTGAAAACTTGCCACTGATGACAGGAATATACTTCTTCAGCCAGGTCGTGGGGGCTAGCAAATGCAGATCATCTCCATGCAAACTAGCATACACTGGCAGACCCTCCCATTGGGCCAGCAGCAAACAGGGATCAACTGAAGACACTCTCAAGCCACACTCACTGATCAGAGCTTCCTGCAGCGTGAGCCTCCAGATGATTGGGCTCGACCTGAGTCCTTCCAGGCCCTTCAGAATAACCAGGAATTGTTGATGCAGCTCCAGCTTCCAGATGGCAGGCACCTCAACACAGTAAGGCTCATCCTGCTTCCACACCCTCCTGGCCACTTCTGGATCAGATTTTAAAAATGCCCTCTTGAAGTCCAGCAGCACTGATGACATAGCTGCTCCCCTGTTCAGCAACCCCACGTAGAGACATAGCAAAATTCTCCATGTGTCGTGTAGCATCCCTGGCGTGTATAGCTCCTCTCCTGGCAGACTCCCCGTGCCGTGATACTCATTCAGGACAGGCCTGACATGGGGCACTGATACCTCATCCACAACCTTCCTCTTCAGCACAAATCTCAAAGCAAGCTTCCTTGATGCTGGGGGACGTCTGTCTGTTGGTGCAGCACACTCAAACTGCAGCCACTCCTCCAATGCCTTGGAGAAGGCGAGCTTCCAAGCCTCAAACAAAGTAGGCGAGCTCATCTCTTGGACCAGCTGGTCATATGTCAAAGGAGAGTGTGCAGCAAGGCTCCTGTGAGTTATGCCAATACTGCTGGGGTGCAACACAGCTGGAATAACCAAACTGGCCGCTGGGGGCACCTCCCCTTCATCCCATTTTACACCCTTGACCGGCTTGGCCCTGCACCTGACTGGAAATGTTGTCCTGAAATTTTCTAGGGGAATCATCCCCCAGCCATCTCTTCTCAGAGCTGTAGCTCTGATAGAAATTCCAGGATTGCCCAGAAAATTCTGACCCAAAATCACAGGGCCATCATAGTCCTCTAGGACAAGGAAGGTCACATCCACACCCATGACAGGGGCAGTAACCTCTCCCAACACCCTTAGATGCGTCCTACCACTGAAATCAGACACCCAGGGGCAACTTGGTTCTCCGACCAGCAGTTCTCCTGTATGCTGAGGTCCCATGACAGAAACCTGCGCATTGGTATCTATCTCCATGGCAGCTACCTCAGGTTCATCCAACTGGACAAGCTTGGACACCTTAGGCTCCTTCTTGGCTCTTTGCAAAGCCTGTACAATATCTGATAGACGCACACCCCTAGGCCTGGTGTCGGGCCGTTCCGGAGGTGCAGCCTGTCCGCCTGCTTGCCCAACCACCGTATGTGAAGGTACCCCAGGGGCCGGGCCAGGGTCACCCTGAGGGCTCGATACAGCTGTAGCACCCTGATCAGGAAGCTCCACGTCACCCCCGCCTTGTACACCAGCGGGCACCTGGAAGAGGTCTCCTTGATTACCTCCCCGGGGACGGATCTTTGACCAGGACAGACGGTGCACTGCTTGGGAGCCATCAATGGCCACCCAGCACTTATGGCCAGCGGCTTCTACTCGGGTCACCACCCCATCATGCCAGCTGCCACGTTTCCCTGGAAAGCTTGGTTCCTTCCACACAACAACCTGTTGTCCAACGTTAGGTTCTAGGACACTCCAGCCCTTGTCTTTCTGCCTCAGCTTGAGGAACTTGGCCTCTAGCTTCTCCTTCCATGCCTGCTCAGCATCAGCTGGCAGCATCCTGGTATGCAGCATAAGAGGATTGATGGCAATGTCACCAAAGAACATGGGAGTCCTCAGGTTCAGCCTGTCCTCCACAGAACGTAGCCATGCAGATGTCACAATGGCAGATGACGTCCTTGGAATCCTCTCCACCAGCAGCACAGTCTTTATCTCTTGGATGGCTCTCTCCACCACCCCTTGCTGGCCGTGGCTCTCCCTGGGTGTAATCAGCAACTCTGGAAACTCTGGCAGGTTCTCACAGCACTCAAACTGAATGTCACACTGCAACAACTCCAACCCAGGGTACCTGCTCCTTGTCAACTTCAGAGCAGCAATCAATGTAGGCTTCTCCATGTCAGGCAGGATCTCTAGGGTCTTGTACTTGGTATATCTGTCCACTGCCACCAGCAGCTTCAAACCCCTGATTCTCTGAATATCTACCTGCACATGGCCTGGCTGCAAAATAGGAGTCCTGGCATGAGACTGCTTGGGCTTTCTAGCAACTAGCCTGCACTTGCAAGCTTGAGCAACCTGTTGGCAGATGGAGTACAACTCACTTCCTCCCAGCCGTCTAGCAACTTGCAAAGACTGAGCTGCATGGCCAAACATGGTATGCAACCTTGAGGCAATGTCATACAAGAGAGAAAATCTTTTATTGTCATTATTAGCACTCAAGGTATGTACAGATCCCTTATGTACAGGAGGCACCAGGGTCGTGCCTGTCAGACTGTCTCCAGCCCTATCCTCATCCTGACCATCCTGTGCCAGTCCTGCACGGTCAGAATGCTTCTGAGATCCACCTGGGTCCACATCACCAGGTCCTACCTCAGGCTCAGCACCGCCATGGCGGGCACGTTGGCGAGTAACCACTGCAGCTACAGCTGGCATACTCTCTGTGGTAACCAAGCTTGCCCCATCGTGTCCAATAGGCTCTTTCACTAGAGCATGGGGCTGCCCCTCACTGCTGTCACTAGCAGCTTCATTACACACCCCTGGGGGCACCCTCCAGGGTTCAGGGATGTGTGCAGGCTCATATCAATGATCAGCAGCCTTGCCCTTGCCCTTGTCCTGGGATGGACCAGCCTTGTCCTTGCTGCCACCCTGAGCTGGCTTGCTCTGACCTTCCTGCCTCAGGTACGAGGGACACTCATTCCTGAAGTGACCCTTCCCCTGGCAGAAATAACATTCCACCTGACTGATGTCCCGTGAGGTCCCACTGCTGGGCCCAGCCTTGGGAGGACCACCCACCCTCTTGAAGTCAAACTGGGACTGTGGATGTCCCGACTTCGGCGGGGTCCCCCGTCCAGCCCTTCTGTCACGCCCCCTCCTGGACCTTCCTCGACCCCTTGAAGAGGTCTCAGGCCCTCTCGAGGACGCTGGGCCCCCGTGGCCCGATCCCCTCATGGACTTAACCGTGGGTTCAGTGGCCTCCTCATCATTCTGACGAGGGCGCTTACCCCCACGTACTTGCCGCTGAAACACTCATACAACTGATCCGTCATGGCTGCCCAGCCATGGACCTGTCGCATGTGGATGGTCACATTATCCATGGTGACCGGATCCAGTTGCAGCGACTTGAGAAAGTCGCCCATGGCCATCCGATCTGCGACGAAGAAGCCCTTGGCCATGGCGTCCTCCCTCAGCTTGACGAAGTCTTCAAAGGCGTGGACCACTAGTTGCCCCTTGATGGGCTTGTAGTCCAGGTATTCTTGCTTCAGGTGGGACCCATCTATGGTCCTCTTGTCACTCAGGAACACCCTGAGTCGCGTCATAAACGCCGCCCAGGTGTCCCCCGCCGCGTGTCGCTCCCGAACAAACTTGAACAGCCGCCTCGCCGACTGCCGTATGTAGGCACTAGACGCCAGGATGCGAAGCTTGTCACCGTTGTATATCTCCGTGTACAAGTTCATGTCCTCTAACATCCTCTCAGCATCCCGGGGCTGCCAATTGTCCTTGATGGACTGAAACTGGCCTAGCACCGCGTACCCCTCAGCAACAGTTGGTCGCTTAGGCGCCGCTTGATCTGCGGCTGGCGCGTGCTGCCCGCCCTGCGATCCTTGGCTCTGATTATCTGGCACCTCAGCCTGGTCTCCCAGCGCCTGGCCGTCCCCGCGTCCATCGCGTCCACCGCGTCCATCGCGTCCATCTCGTCCATCCAGCCCAGCGCCGCGCCGCCCGAAGCCCATAAAGCCCGCTTGTTGGTTGATAGCTCCATCCTCCATGATGGCCTCTGTTCAGATCTGCTACAGCCAGCCAAGTGGCCAAGCAGCAATTAAAGCAATATAAGCTACTGAACAAGAAAGGAAAGTGCCAAGTGTTACCACTCAGGCAAGACCACCACGGCTGGCCCCAGGCGCGTCCTGGTTCTCCTTGTCGCTGTCGTCGTCGCTGTCGCTCACCACAATCAGCTCTGGTACCCTGCTACCTGCTGCGCCGTCGTCGACCCGCTGTCGGCCCGCGATGACTGAATCGTCACCGTTGGTAAAGTAGACAGGTGACAACCCGTCGTTGGCCCTCGCGGATTGTACGTTGGCACCTCGTGGTCGCCAAGTGTCTCGTCGCCTAGCCCAGCGACACCCCCTGCTCCTACCTCAAGGTCACTCTCGTACCTAAGAGGTGCAAACTCCTCCCAACGCGTCACACGAACGCGAAGGGGCGGGGGCAGTTCCTGAAAAGGAACTCTTACTCGCTCTGGAAACCTGCCGACTCTTGTTGCGCGCGGTCCTCCGGCGATGGCTTCCGCTGTCGCCCCGACCTCTGCAAGCCGCCTGTGATGCTCCGCTCCGCGTCGTTCACGCCTAACTGGACCCGCTGCAACACCCTCGTCGCCGATGCCGCCTGCGAAAGCACGTGGTACTCCCGCGCCCGCTACTGTCGGCACAAACTCGTGTCGCCCTGCGCCAGCTGCCTCCGCAACCTCGCCTCGCCTTGCTGCCAACTCCGTCCGCACTCGCTCTGCTACTGCAGTAATCACCGTCTGGATGCCGACCAACCCGTGAAGCTCCTGCTCAAGGTCGTCGATGCTCCGGTGCTCCGGAATGACGATGGTTTGTACGTGTCGCAGAATTCGCTCCCAATCTTCGACCTGGTCGTCGACGAATTGCACGAAGCTGCGATTTACAGGCGGACGATCTGCAAGCAACAAAGATAGATCCCGAACGACACGGCGTAATTCAGGAGAAATCGAACCCCCAGCAGACTGCCGAAACCGGAAATCCTGCTGCCGTTGTTCCTCCTGCACCATTCACCACCAGACGAGCTCCTCTCGTCGTCAAACGCTGCACACCGCAACCGGCAACGACCCTCCTGGCCGTTCCGCTGAGACTGGTTGTAATTTGAGTTAAGCTTTCTTCGCACACGCAATGTGAAGGATATGGTTGCAATGCAGCAATGTGTGAATATGGTTGGAAACGGAGCTTTGTTAAATCGGATAATGTTTACAGCGCTCAACACTTGAGGCTTGTACACGAGCTTGCCAAGTCAAGGCACAACACGTGAGGCGGGCTCGCAAGAGATGCCCATTTGGCACTGGCCTATTGTTTATATACTTGTGCACTGTGCTTGCTAGTCCTGAGCAGCCTAGGAGGCCTGCTCAGTAATAACACCCCGGTACAGTATTCACTACCTGTACAGCGCCCAGCTCCTATACAGTAGGTCTGCCATACAGGCACAGTGACCACAGAGCACAGTCCACAGTGACTATTGCATCTGCACCTAGAAGTCCAGGACTAAGCCTGCGGTACCAACAGACCACAGGTTAAGGTTCCTATTTCCTGCGTACGACGTATTAATCCAATACCGTCGTAGGTACAGCACCTAATTCCTGTCAGCCCAGGAATTACTGTCGACCCCATATGTCGTCGGCAAATATTCACGTCCGACTTAGAAGAACAGCCGGCTCGCGCTCGCGCGCGACCGGGAAGTCGGAACGCCATAACTTTCTTGATACTCGTCGGAATGAACTCGTTCCGGTGCCGCTGGAATCGCAGAGATATGCCGAATCAGGATCACGCCAATGCGCTTGGCGTTAACTATGCAGGTCACGGACATACTTGGCCGCCGACCTCATGACAGGCAATTCCGTAGCCAGCCAGGTGTAGAATAAAACCATGATGCTTTATATATTTGGAAAGCAACCAAACCATTCACATTTAATTTCAAAAGACATCGACAAGAATACAAGTGTTGTCTAGTCGTATAATGTCGTACTTGTGCGTCACTGTCCAAATAAGGCTAAGCGGTTCTTGATAACCTAGCAGGCCTCGGGTGACGCCACACTGCTCCGCTTGGCTTACGGCTGGCAGTGTCCTTTAGCGCCCCCTATCCTGTCTACCTATCCCGCTTACCCCAGCTATGGCTCACTGGCCAACGACGACCGGGTTCCTTCCCGAGTCTCGCCCACAATACACACATCATCTTGACGAAACCAAACAGTTATCACTTCCGTCAACCAATCTCATGACAATTACTCATTGCAACCACTCTCGGGGGCTGCTCCGGATTGTTCCACTATTAAACCCCTTGACGACAACACCAAGTTGTGAGGGAGAGTAACGAGCGAACAACGACCACCATGGCCGCTGCTGTGCTCCTAAATACCTCCAAAAATCCCGGCATCCATGCGCTGTCGCATTTGCCAGCAAGCCGCCTGACGTGCAGTTAGACTGCCAGCAAAATGCAGAGCAAGTCTGTTCGACAGCCACGTGCGAGCCAGCACACCGCACACTACGATCTGCGTATCTAGCTTTGTCCGATGGACTGAACATCATTCCGTCTGGACAATACAAAAGATTCGTAACTGCCAAATGTCACGCACCGGAATATTGCGCAAGCCACCAAGGCTTTGCGCCCCAAAGTCTTGCGCCCGAACCTAAGTCAGGTCACCTAAGACTGTCACTCTAGAAATTCAGGCCTTTCCGGCGCGGCGCTCCACACCGGCCCAAGGAACAAAGCCTGCGGCCTATACTGAATCGGAACCAACCAAACGTCGGACGTAACGATTCCGATTACGGCAATCGCGTAACTTCTTGAGTGCACGGACGTAAATGATCACGGACGTGACAGCTGTCGCGTTTGCGTGCCATTATATCCTGGACTGGTCATTACCGCTACTTGAATGCATCCACTATCAGCAGTAATCATGTGTGTGATATGCCACCTCCCCCCCCACTCTTTAGCTCACAACAACTTGAGAGCAAAAAGTGAAAGAAAGGCATCTCACACAATCGAAGGAAGCCCAAAGAGGGCGTCATTCCATGCAGCAGCAAAAAGGAAAAAAAAATCCAGCTGCTCAAAGATGCTTTTCCAGGATCAGCAACAACCTTAACATGCATGCTTTTAAAGGCTTAGCAATAACCCCTTCAATGGCTTTTTACAGGGAAAAGCCTAACCTCTTCAGATGCTTTTGAAGGCTAAGCAATAACCTCTTCCTTGTGCTTCCCTGGGTGAAGCAGGAGGAACCCCAGGCTGGCCGGACTGAACCCATCATGGGTTGTTCGCTCGTTAAAATCCAGTGTGATGCAGGTCACGGACATACTTGGCCGCCGACCTCATGACAGGCAATTCCGTAGCCAGCCAGGTGTAGAATAAAACCATGATGCTTTATATATTTGGAAAGCAACCAAACCATTCACATTTAATTTCAAAAGACATCGACAAGAATACAAGTGTTGTCTAGTCGTATAATGTCGTACTTGTGCGTCACTGTCCAAATAAGGCTAAGCGGTTCTTGATAACCTAGCAGGCCTCGGGTGACGCCACACTGCTCCGCTTGGCTTACGGCTGGCAGTGTCCTTTAGCGCCCCCTATCCTGTCTACCTATCCCGCTTACCCCAGCTATGGCTCACTGGCCAACGACGACCGGGTTCCTTCCCGAGTCTCGCCCACAATACACACATCATCTTGACGAAACCAAACAGTTATCACTTCCGTCAACCAATCTCATGACAATTACTCATTGCAACCACTCTCGGGGGCTGCTCCGGATTGTTCCACTATTAAACCCCTTGACGACAACACCAAGTTGTGAGGGAGAGTAACGAGCGAACAACGACCACCATGGCCGCTGCTGTGCTCCTAAATACCTCCAAAAATCCCGGCATCCATGCGCTGTCGCATTTGCCAGCAAGCCGCCTGACGTGCAGTTAGACTGCCAGCAAAATGCAGAGCAAGTCTGTTCGACAGCCACGTGCGAGCCAGCACACCGCACACTACGATCTGCGTATCTAGCTTTGTCCGATGGACTGAACATCATTCCGTCTGGACAATACAAAAGATTCGTAACTGCCAAATGTCACGCACCGGAATATTGCGCAAGCCACCAAGGCTTTGCGCCCCAAAGTCTTGCGCCCGAACCTAAGTCAGGTCACCTAAGACTGTCACTCTAGAAATTCAGGCCTTTCCGGCGCGGCGCTCCACACCGGCCCAAGGAACAAAGCCTGCACAGGTCGGACAAATATAAATAAAATATGATTCAAATACTTTTGGCTGCTTACCGGTCGCCGTTGGATGAATTTAGATGTTTTGGTGAAAACTTTTTCGCCGTTGGATACATCTAAATATTTTGGTGAAAACTTTTTCGCCGTTGGATACATCTAAATATTTTGGTGAAAACTTTTTCGTCGTTGGATACATCTAAATATTTTGGTGAAAACTTTTTCGCCGTTGGATACATCTAAATATTTTGGTGAAAACTTTTTCGCCGTTGGATACATTTAGTGGACTAAATATGCAACATTTATAAATCAAATGCGCAAATACGGCCAAATATCATTTATATTTGTCCGACCTGTGAAGTTTAAGTTTAAGGCACATGCATTTCCCGCTCAGTTTCCTAATGGCGCGCGAGGCAGGACGCAGACGCGGCCAGTTCAGACTGAAACTGAAACTTCAGATGTTAAAGTTAAAGGCCCTGGCGGCACGAGTATTTAAATATTCATTTAGATTCATTTAAATATTCAAAGCCGGTTTCGCCGTTGGATACATCTAAATGTTTTGGTGAAAACTTTTTCGTCGTTGGATACATCTAAATATTTTGGTGAAAACTTTTTCGTCGTTGGATACATCTAAATATTTTGGTGAAAACTTTTTCGCCGTTGGATACATCTAAATATTTTGGTGAAAACTTTTTCGCCGTTGGATACATTTAGTGGACTAAATATGCAACATTTATAAATCAAATGCGCAAATACGGCCAAATATCATTTATATTTGTCCGACCTGTGAAAGCCTGCGGCCTATACTGAATCGGAACCAACCAAACGTCGGACGTAACGATTCCGATTACGGCAATCGCGTAACTTCTTGAGTGCACGGACGTAAATGATCACGGACGTGACATGAATGAATGAATGAATGAATGAATGAATGAATGAATGAATGAATGAATGAATGAATGAATGAATGAATGAATGAATGAATGAATGAATGAATGAATGAATGAATGAATGAATGAATGAATGAATGAATGAATGAATGAATGAATGAATGAATGAATGAATGAATGAATGAATGAATGAATGAATGAATGAATGAATGAATGAATGAATGTAGATAAATTTCCGGGCATGATTAGAGATTAAGCCTACGCCAGTACAGAATTTAGATAAGGGTAGAATTTAGTCGTGATCACTGTCTTACATTTAACAGCGGACACATTATTACAGCGGACATATAACAGCGGCACATTATTAGGCACAGGCGCCTGGTGGGCCTAGCCGGGCACCTGGCCCGCACAGATCAGGTAGATACATCAGATAGACTAGCTGGCACCAAGCCCGCCCAGCCTGGGCGATATGTCCTCACCTGGCGTGCCCCCGGCCGCGCGCGGCAGGGCCGCCACCCGTGGACTTTTCGTGATAGACTCGGCATGGACATGTGCTACACTAGACGTGACGGGCTCACCCCCGGGCAGCCTCCTGGTGGTTTGTCTGTAATATGGAGGCAGATGGTGCGCAAGGATAGATGACAAGTAGTGATGAAGGAGACCACCCCCAAGTCTGTGGGGGCTCCGCGTGTGACCGCGTATGGCATTCATAGCGATTCGGGCCGCGGTGCCCACACCACTGTAACTAGGACCTAGATAGCTTATACCATCCATTCCATCCCATGTTCCCCTCCCACTGAGGACTTATGCTCACGTGACGCAGTCACGTGTCTATTAATTAATTAATTAATTAACAGCGGGCGGCTTAGATATAGCCTACGCCATGCACTACCGAGAATTTAGATAAAGGGGTAGAATTGATAGGCTAGCCAGTACAGAATTAATTAGGTAGGAGTAGATGACAGTTTTGCACTAAAAACATTAATTGTTTTGGGGGGATTTTTGCAGTTCCTATGAAGTTAGGGCCCGGAAAGTACAGATAGTTTTCCGTATTTACAGTAGGTGATTTTATTACAGATCCGTACGTAAGCCCTGCAAACTAAGCTCGTGACGATGTAACACGCCAAGCGCTATGTGCTGCACGTTTGGACACATGAGGTTTATCCGTTTATATGCCTATATGTGCCATGGGTAGTGTCCATGGGTTGTGTGTGGGAGTACCCGTTTGTATCTCTAAATGTGTTCACCGAAATCTCTATTGATTGTCGATGAATTGTCTTGTATTTATCGAGCATATGAGCTCATAATAGTTTCTTGCATGAGTAGTCTGCTCTTTCTTCCTAAAAGTGATGGTGTATTTACATAGTTTAAGCAAAGCTGTGCATGCTTTATTAAAGCTCATTATCATTGGTGTGACATATTTGTTTGGATGCACTGAAGTACACCTGGGCATCTTGTATATGTCATTGGCGGGTTCAGTCAATCAAGCGGTTTGCTTATCTATCAATCAAGTGGTTCGCTTACCTATCATGCCTATGTATACGTGGCACATGCCACATATGCCACATATGCCACATATGCCACATGCCACATGCCACATGCCACATGCCACATGCCACATGCCACATGCCACATGCCACATGCCACATGCCACATGCCACATGCCACATGCCACATGCCACATGCCACATGCCACATGCCACATGCCACATGCCACATGCCACATGCCACATGCCACATGCCACATGCCACATGCCACATGCCACATGCCCGTCATTGTCCCAGCCCCGCGTACGGCATGTTGTTCCAGTCCTGAAGGCCGGGCCCACTTCAAATGTTCCGAAAAGTGTGACACTTTTTGTCGTTTTTTTGACTTTTTCGACGATCGTCACTCTGCAGAGTGATCCGTCGTGCGAAATCGTGCGAAATTGTGCGAAATTTGCTGAAATCGTGTGAAATTTGCTGAAATCGTGCGAATTTGTGCGAAATTTGCTGAAATCGTGCGAAATTTCATGTGAAAAATGTCTACGGTAAAAAATTTTGATGTGCACAACGTGTGTGAATTCATGCGAAATTTTGTCAAACGTCACTCCCCAAAACGACCCTTGGTTGAAATCCATGCGAAATCGTGCGAAATTATGCAAAATTGTGCGAAATCAGTCGTGCGAAATCGTGCGAAAATGTGTGAAAATTTTGCGAAAATCACGCGAAAATCACGCGAACTCGTGCGAAATTTTAATTTTTTTTTGCGAAAATAGCGAAAAAGTGTCACACACTTGGCTTGGACGGCGGAACATTTGAAGTGGGCCCGGCCTGAACTGGGTGTGGCGTGTGCATGCCAATGCTCAAACAAGAACGACTTATACCGTGTGGTCACAAGTCTCTGTATTTCCCACTTGACAATGACTCCCAAACGCAGGAGTGTGGAGGCAGGAACTGGAACTGCTGCATTGCATGAAAGAGTAAGACACAACAAGGATGTCAACTCCAAGTTTGCCATCCAACCTGAGGGGGAACACCTCTCTAACGTATGGCAATCATGGCAGGACTGCTTGACATGCTTAGAACAAAGGTGAGATGCATGAAAGCCACAAGGCCACACATGCCACTGTCACATGCACACACCGGCACACACACATGCACGCACACACACGCACACACTGCATGCACACACAAGCACACACAAGCACACACACGCACACACATGCACGCACACACACACAAGCACACACACGCGCACACATGCACACACATGCACACACATGCACACACATGCACACACATGCACACACATGCACACACATGCACACACATGCACACACATGCACACACATGCACACACATGCACACACATGCACACACATGCACACACATGCACACACATGCACACACATGCACACACATGCACACACATGCACACACATGCACACACATGCACATGCACGACTTATACCGTGTGGTCACAAGTCTCTGTATTTCCCACTTGACAATGACTCCCAAACGCAGGAGTGTGGAGGCAGGAACTGGAACTGCTGCATTGCATGAAAGAGTAAGACACAACAAGGATGTCAACTCCAAGTTTGCCATCCAACCTGAGGGGGAACACCTCTCTAACGTATGGCAATCATGGCAGGACTGCTTGACATGCTTAGAACAAAGGTGAGATGCATGAAAGCCACAAGGCCACACATGCCACTGTCACATGCACACACCGGCACACACACATGCACGCACACACACGCACACACTGCATGCACACACAAGCACACACAAGCACACACACGCACACACATGCACGCACACACACACAAGCACACACACGCGCACACATGCACACACATGCACACACATGCACACACATGCACACACATGCACACACATGCACACACATGCACACACATGCACACACATGCACACACATGCACACACATGCACACACGTGCACACACATGCACACACATGCACACACATGCACACACATGCACACACATGCACACACATGCACACACATGCACACACATGCACACACATGCACACACATGCACACACATGCACACACATGCACACACATGCACACACATGCACACACATGCACACACATGCACACACATGCACACACATGCACACACATGCACACACATGCACACACATGCACACACATGCACACACATGCACACACATGCACACACATGCACACACATGCACACACATGCACACACATGCACACACATGCACACACATGCACACACATGCGCACACATGCACACACATGCACACACACGCACACACATGCACACACATGCACACACATGCACACACATGCACACACATGCACACACATGCACACACACGAGGCACAGCATGCACACACACGCGCACACATGCACACACATGCACACACATGCACACACATGCACACACATGCACACACATGCACACACATGCACACACATGCACACACATGCACACACATGCACACACATGCACACACACGCACACACACGCACACACACGAGGCACAGCATGCACACACATGCACACACATGCACACACATGCACACACATGCACACACATGCACACACATGCACACACATGCACACACATGCACACACATGCACACACATGCACACACATGCGCACACATGCGCACACATGCGCACACATGCGCACACATGCGCACACATGCACACACATGCACACACATGCACACACATGCACACACTCTCCGAAAACTCACATGTTAACGCCACCAGGAAGCAGATCCTTGTAACAGCAATATAACACGCTGTCACGCCGAAATCTCGTTGAAACAACCTGACTAATTCACTAGGCATTGCCCATCGGCTATCTTCGATTGCGGCGTTCAGCCACTTACCCATTTACACCAACGGAACAACGATAACAGAGCATGCAATGTTCATAGGCGGCTGCCCGGCCACAAATATTCAAAGGTGACGAAGCTTGCAAGACGCGCACTTCATCGAAAGCCTGGCCCATGAGCATTGATCTGCATTGTCAATCAATTGCTTTATCGTAATTTATCGCCTCAGCGCATCAGTCCCAAATCATGAATCATGAGTACATGACCCGACATTACAAAGGGCTTCTCAATCCCGTCTGCCATTGCCTTTTTTTGCAACTAAGTTTTTCAAGACATCATCCCCCAAATGCAAAGTAGGTAAACTGGTGCCCATGCATGTGAGCGCCGCACGTACGCATGAGTCATGGAGTCCCCGTAAGTTCGTTAGTGTGCTTACGTAGCCATGGCTTGTTTACTAACTTCCAGGCTAGATCCACTGCGGCAAGACGACTCAGGTAAGGCTTATGCCAGAGCTTACGTACGGATCTGTCAGTAATATAAAACACCGTTCTGTAAATATGGAAAAATATCTGTAATTTCCGGGCACTAACTTGACAGAAATGTAAAAATCCCTCTTTTTTTTGTAGGGGCGGAGCCCTTGACATGATCCACGTCTTGTCATAGATATCTTCTTGGAAAAAAACAAAACAAAACGCAACTCTCGAGTAGGGGTAGGTACCACACTCGGGCAAATGTCACGAAAGATAGGTAACATGTCACCAAACATATCCGAGCAAAGCTCAGCGAAGGCTCAACAATCCGAGCAAAGCTCAACAGGGGACGTGGCGCGGCGAATATCGATAGTCGGCCCGTCGTGTGCCAGAAAACAGAAAAGTGAGGCACTAACTAAGATAGTGAGTCTTGATAGTTTCCGTCCGTGACATCTATATACGAATATACGAAGGCAAAATGAAAAAAGTTAAAACGTTAGCCGCCGACAATCTGGAGCGTCCGATGATGGATCCAACGGACGCGATAAACCCGCTAAGTTAGCGGCTCGGGTCGTCCGTACAAATACTAAATCACCAAACAACCAATACAAAACAAGCAAACTACGGAAAACAAACGGCCTTCGGCCCCAACGGTCACAAATCCAACGGAAACGACCCGAAATCGATAAGACCACCGAAACGACGCAGCCGGCCGCAGGCCACGCCGCCGGACGAAAAACAAAGTGACGTGCTCCGCGAGCAATTTGCTGGCTGGCGATGGCAGGAAACGTACGCTAGAAAATTGGGATGGGGAATGCGCAGCCATGGTTTTATACGTCAAAATTTTATGTTTGAAGAGCAAGTACAAAATTTTCTGAGCTGGAGGTGCGTCAACGGAGTGATACCTGCGTGGGAGAGGTCCGCGTCGCTATGGCGACCTCAGGGAAATGGAATGTCGTTGTAGATTTAGGTATTCTATTATAGGAATTTAGGTATAGTATCATGCTTAATTGCTTTACGTACTGGGTGCCTAGTAAAATCAGTTTGCTGTTCGTGGAAGGCGTGGGGTGGGGCCGACGAGTTTCTGGTGTCATCATATTGGAAAGAACGCTGGATTTTTTGCCACGGGACGTAACTGGCGATGCCGATGGTGAGGCGTACTACCTACCGGGGTACTACCTGCTCTCTTTCTGATGCATTTTCATGGTTGCGTTCTTTCCTTTTCACCGAATCCACCTAGTCGCAGCAAAGACATAGCGTAGCGTTGCGTTTTATTTTCTTAGCCGTGCAGGACGCCATCTTCATGGTCCTTCGAATGTCCGTTAACGTCCGTTCGGTTGCCCAAGGATCTGTGATGCTTTTTTCTGGAATATACTGGGCTTGGAAAGCCCCTGTGGATGCTTGCCTGGTCACGGGTTTGGGGCGTCATTTACATTCATGGTGCTTTCTGCGTAAGCTGACTGGCTTCGCACGTGGATTTTCACTGGACTGAAGAGCGCGTCTGCTAGCATGTTTACGTGGTGTATAAGGTGATCAATCAACTATTTGTTTATAGCAGGTGTGACAATAGAAGGTGTGTTATATATTTCTTCATCAAGCATGTCAAAAGTAATCTCCACTCGCTTACAACCTGAATTTTGCTTTGCTGGGTCTGCTGTGTTTGTGTCTCACTGTGCAGGCTATCCCCTTGGTTGATCAACCAGGTGCTTTTTGGTGGCAGCGGGGCCATATACTCTTCTTGGCCGGCGTTTTTCATCCATGGCATGTCAACGGCAACGCATGCATGCCAGCCCCTAAACAAGAAAACACTAAACCAAAGAATGGAATTCAGGGCATGGTCATGAGCAGGGTAACAGCAGCATTAATATTAAATGGGCATGACCTCTGTCTATGATTGCAAACCTCTATCTATACACTTATGAGCTTGCATTCATGGAGAATCTCATTGCCTCAAACGATGATGTTCTCATCAGGCGTTTTATCCATACATGTCGATACATTGATGATGTCATCGCTTTCGACAACCCTGATTTCGCAACCCATTTGTATATCACCGCTGGTCTGCCTGGCATCTACCCGCAAGCGTCCCTCACATTAAAGCTCACGTCGGAGGATACTCATTGCAATTACCTCGATCTTAACATTACCCATAACAAGAAGGGCTGGCGTACGGCTATCTATGATAAGCGCAAGGATCCTAAATACCAGCAAATTCCTTTTATTCGTTACCCCGATATTCACAGTCTCCTTTCCCACACAGCAAAATATGGTGTTGTTCTTTCTCAGTTACATCGTTTTTCCCGTCTTTGTTCTTATCGTGTTGATTTCATCACGACTCTTGTTGAACTCTTGCAGCGTTTATTGGTCAAAGACTATGACCGAGCCATTATGCTCCGTCAAGTCCGATGTTTTTTGCAACGTCACCCACATCTGTTCGGTGCTGCCCCTTGGCACAAGCTCTACAAACAGGTCGTGGACCGGCTGGATCGCATAGTATCTCCGCACATCTGAACCCTGTGATGCCAGATCTCCTTTGCGGCCGTTCCGAGCTTGGCACTGGATTCGTTGTCCACATCGTCGCGTCGCTGCCGCAACACGATGTTTTCTGGCATCCGCGGGCTTTTGGTTCCCGCCGCACATTTGAAAGTGCTGTCCTCCGGCTTTTTGCCTTTGCACCGTGTGCAGTTCTTGGACGTTTGGAATCATGGCATGGCTAACGTGATGACTGACTAGCTAGACCTTTTCAGTGGTTTTCCATTTGCGGGTATTTCCTCGTAAATGGTGGGAGAGCGATCGCAGCAATGGTGCTCACCACTAGACACTCCCGGCCAGTTAGGCTAGAAACACACGCCCTGATCAAGCATGCTGTTTCCGGCCCCACCGTCTAGGTCATCTAGTCGCTCCACACGTAAGCCAGCCATAATTTCAATGCACAAGGATACACATTTCCATCACCATTCATCTTCATCATCCTGAACGACTCGAAAACGCGGAAAAGATAACGGCAGGCTCGAGCTACCATGGTCCGGATTCTCCCGATTTCTGGCCTGCGCTGGTTGTCTCTTTGATGATGTCAACAGGAAAACACTAAGTCACGTGAGGAAACAGCCTGGACGTGGCCGTGTGCCAAATTACTTTGTGTAGTCCGCGCATTTCCGGCGCAAGTCGCCGGCCGGACCTTGTGACAGCGCCAGAATCATGATTAACATTGTATGACTTTTGTAGGTAGAAAAATGTCTGTGGAGACGCTGTGCGTCGCGCTTAAATATTTTAATATAATTTTAATGAAAAGTTTGAAAATTTTCGTAAACCTTACCTAAGCTTAGCCGCTAGGCGGCTAAGCTTAGCCAACTGACATGTGCACATCGATATACGAAGGCAAAATGAAAAAAGTTAAAACGTTAGCCGCCGACAATCTGGAGCGTACGATGATGGATCCAACGGCCGCGATAAACCCGCTAAGTTAGCGGCTCGGGTCGTCCGTCCAGAATACTACAAAATACTACACATAAACAACCAATCCAAAACAAGCAAACTACGGAAAACAAACGGCCTTCGGCCCCAACGGTCACAAATCCAACGGAAACGACCCGAAATCGATACATAACACCACCGAAACGACGCAGCCGCAGGCCACGCCGCCGGACGAAAAAAACAAAGTGACGTGCTCCGCGAGCAATTTGCTGGCTGGCGATGGCAGGAAACGTACGCTAGAAAATTGGGATGGGGAATGCGCAGCCATGGTTTTATACGTCAAAATTTTATGTTTGAAGAGCAAGTACGAAATTTTCTGAGCTGGAGGTGCGTCAACGGAGTGATACCTGCGTGGGAGAGGTCCGCGTCGCTATGGCGACCTGGAAATGGAATGTCGTTGTAGATTTAGGTATTGTAGTATCATGCTTAATTGCTTTACGTACTGGGTGCCTAGTAAAATCAGTTTGCTGTTCGTGGAAGGCGTGGGGCCGACGAGTTTCTGGTGTCATCATATTGGAAAGAACGCTGGATTTTTTGCCACGGGACGTAACTGGCGATGCCGATGGTGAGGCGTACTACCTACCGGGGTACTACCTGCTCTCTTTCTGATGCATTTTCATGGTTGCGTTCTTTCCATTTCGCCGAATCCATCTAGTCGCAGACATAGCGTAGCGTTGCGTTTTATTAGCCGTGCAGGACGCCATCTTCATGGTCCTTCGAATGTCCTGTGTGAACGTCCGTTGCCCAAGGATCTGTGATGCTTTTTTCTGGAATATGCTGGGCTTGGAAAGCCCCTCTGGATGCTTGCTGTCACGGGTTTGGGGCGTCATTTACATTCATGGTGCTTTCTGCGTAACTGCTGACTTGCTTCGCACGTGGATTTTCACTGGACTGAAGAGCGCGTCTGCTAGCATGTTTACGTGGTGTATAAGGTGATCAATCAACTATTTGTTTATTATATGTTGACAATAGATATATGTTGTTTATTATATGTTGACAATAGAAGGTGTGTTATATATTTCTTCATCAAGCATGTCAAAAGTAATCTCCACTCGCTTACAACCTGAATTTTGCTTTGCTGGGTCTGCTGTGTTTGTGTCTCACTGTGCAGGCTATCCCCTTGGTTGATCAACCAGCGGGTGCTTTTTGGTGGCAGCGGGGCCTTATACTCTTCTTGGCGTTTTTCATCCATGGCATGTCAACCAACGCATGCATGCCAGCCCCTAAACAAGAAAACACTAAGTCACCAAAGAATGGAATTCAGGGCATGGTCATGAGCAGGGTAACAGCAGCATTAATATTAAATGGGCATGATGTCAACAGGAAAACACTAAGTCACGTGAGGAAAGTCTTTTTATGATCCCAAACAGCCTGGACGTGGCCGTGTGCCGAATTAATTTGTGTAGTCCGCGCATTTCCGGCGCAAGTCGCCGGCCGGACCTTGTGACAGCGCCAGAATAATTATTAACATTGTATGTGTCAGAAGTATCGACACACCTGCCTGAAACTAGTACTTATAGTTTAGTGCTAGCTCTGGACTACATGAACGGGCATGTGCCGCATGTTTAAGTTCTGTTCCATAAGTGACCCAGTCATTCTGTGACTGACCTTGAACTTTGGTTGTGAATGGTTGGCTTGAGATCACGTTATGATTGTAACTGCCACACAGTCAGAAAAGAACCGGTTTGGTGTGGCCACGTTGTAGGTAGATCATAACTGCTACCCAGTAGCTGAGCCTGGAATTGTTTAAAAGGCGAAGCTACGCACCTTGTTTGCCCTCTCAGTACCTCACACCTCACACACTCCTGTGGTGGAACTAGCAGCCGGCCAGCTGCCGACTGAGACTTATTTTTATCTGAGTGAAATAAAGTAAAACTTTGTGGCAAACATTGTTTTCTCACTCCTAACATGGCATCGGAGTGCGGTTCGCACGCCTTTCGACCTGCTTACCGCTGGTAAAAGTCGTTTCCCGAGGCTCTGCTCGCGGTTGACTTTAGATTTGTGTATTTCGGCGAGATTTGCATGACGACAGCGTAGGCGGAGGTTTGATTCCCGTCTGGCGCGTGATACGAAAGGTGCTTGGTTCGATTCCTGGCCGGAATCTATTGGCCAACGTTACCTTTTTTTTCGGAGTTTTTTGCTGTTTTTTTGCTGGAATGGCTTCCGGCACTCGCAGCCAGGTCGCTTCCGCGGGTCGCGCTGCTGGCAGTAACGATTTTGATGCCGATGACGCTGCCGGTCTGGCCGCTTTGACTGCATCATCCGTAACTCTTACCGATTCGGGTCTCCCAGGCGAAGTATTTTTTGACGCAGCAGCTGGGCTGGCTGCCCTGGCTTTGCCCCGCCGGTGGTGACGAGGACGCCGCCCTCGGTGCTCCCGATGGTGAGAATCGGCGGTTGACGGTGGTGGTTTGAGCCGCGGTACGGCGGGGGGGGCCCCGCCCGAGCCTCCTTTGTGGCTTGCAAGGAGCTTTTGAAGGATGTTCGTGGGGTCAAGGTTTTTACCGGCTCAGATTGGACGCTGTGGATCCCTTTTAAGGACCATTTCTTGGGCCTTGTTTCCCTTTATGCTGGCCTCCTTGGAGTGCTGGCAGGTGTTGTCCAGAACGTGCAACTGGATCGGCTCCTTTACGTTGCCTTGTTGGCCGTCGTCGATGGGCCTGCGCGTGCCTTGATGCAGACGCTCCCCCTGGATCGTCGCCTGGGCAGTCTGGCCATCACCAAGCTCATCCAGGTCTATGAGCATGGCAAGCTCACCAAGTCCATGCGTCTGGACTTGTGGAAACAAATGGCCCAACTTCGTCAAACTGCTCGCGAGACTGTGGAGCCGTATGTGAACCGCTCGGAACTGCTGTACGCCAAGCTACAGGCTGCAGGCATTACGTTCCCAGTCGCTGCCTTCATTGCCAGCGTCCTCAGCGGTCTGCGCGCCGAGTACAGGCCCGCGCTAATCTCCCTCCGTCTTGACGAGGTCGAGACTGTTCCGGTCCTGCGGCAGCGCCTGATGGAAGTTGAAGATCTGCTGACGGGTGGCCTCCCGTCCCCTGCAGATTCTGGCTCTGCCTCCAACCACGCATACCATACCCCTGGCCGGGGGCGTGGCCCACGGCATGGCGGTGCCCGCGGCAACGGCAACGGCAGCAGCAACGGAAACGGCAACGGCAACGGCAACGGCAGCAGCAACGGCACCGGCAACGGAAACGGCAACGGCAACGGCAACGGCAACGGCAACGGCAACGGCCATGGCAACGGCCGCGCCCACGGCAATGGCCACGGCAACGGCCACGGCCATGGCGGCAGCAGCGGGGGGCGCGGCGGGCGCGGTGGTGGTCGCGGTGGTGGCGCAGGGGTCGGGCGTGGTCGCGGGCCGCCCTGCTCCGTCTGCGCCAAGCCTGGACATGACGCCGCCACCTGCTGGACTGCCCATCCCGCCCAGCGCCCTGCTCACCTCCGCGGTGACGGCGCCGGGCACGCCCATCACACCGACGCAGGCCTGCCTCCCTTGGAGACGACGTACGCGTTCCACGTGGGTCGAGGCCCTTTGTGTGCTTCCCTGCGCGCCAACCCTTTAGGTGCTTCCCTGCGCGACGGTGTGCAGCCTCACGGGCAGGCCTCGCTTCGTCCAGTGCACGGCCTTGCGCCTTCCCCGTCCCGCTCGGGCAGTCGTCTCTCGGCACCCCGCCCCAGCACCTCCTCGGACTCGACGGCTGGTTCCTCAACCACCGCTCCTTCTGTGCTTCACACGGCCGCAACGGCCTCGGCTAGGTGTGCCCCGGAGTGGGTGGTTGACACGGGTGCCACGTACCACATGACGCCTCACCGGGCGGACTTTGGCGATGGATTTGATCCCGCCTTCCGGCTGCGCATCACCGGCTCGGGCGGCAATCTGCATGCGGGCGGCAGGGGCCCTCTGCTTCTCCGGCTCGGCACCCCGGACGTGCACCTCGGCCCAGCTTTGTATGTCCCAGGCCTTCAGGCCCGCCTACTCTCGGTGAGCCAGCTCTTTAAAGCCGGCCATGATGTGGACTTTAAGCACCTGCGCCTCACTTTGGGGACCCGCACGTTCCCCCTCGTGGAGTGTGACGGCATTTACTTGCTCCGCGGGGTGGCGCCCCATGCCCTCGCCACATCAGCCGCCCCCGTGGACCTGATGCAGTGGCAAATCGGACACGCTGGCGCGGATCGTATTGCTCGGCTAGCCGCCGACCCCGCCTCAAACATGGTGACCCACGGTCCCAAGGCTCCCACGTGTCCTTCCTGCCCTGCCGGACACTTGCGGCGGAGCAGCTTTCCCCCCAGCACGACGCCACGCTGCGCGACCCCTCGCCATCGCCTGCACTGCGACCTGCTAGGTCCCATGCGGACCCCTGCCGTGTTGGGGGACTGGCGGTATGTCCTGGGCATCACGGATGAAGCCACTCGTTTTCACTGGGTTTACTTCTTGAAGACGAAGGACGCTGCCGTTGGGAGCCTGCGTCACTTCCTGGCCACGGAGATCAAGCCGTTCCGGGCGTCCGCGGCCACGGCGCCTGTGGAGCTTCGCTCCGACCAAGACGCGGTTTTCACTGGCCAGGACTGGCGCGCCGTCTGCGCCGAGTATGGCGTGCGGCAAGAGTTCTCGTCCCCCTATACGCCGGAGCAGAACGGCGTGGCGGAGCGATTCTGGGGCGTCGCAGTTAGCATGACCAGGAGCATGCTGGCGCATGCTGGCCTCGGCAAGGAGTTCTGGGCTCTAGCCTTTGCATGCGCCATCTACATCATCAACAGGCTGCCCTGCCGCAGCAACCCGGAGCACGCAACGCCCTACTTCCTCATGTATGGGCGCCCTGCGGATTTATCCGGCATGCGTGTGTTTGGCTGCCCCTCCCACGTCTTGGTTGAGGGGGCAGCCCGTGAGAAGTTTGATTCTCGCGCTGAGGATGGCCTCTTCGTGGGATACAAGCTTGACTCCCCGGCCTACCTCGTATGGGTGCCCGACAAGGCGACGGGCGGCGGGCGTGTCATCGAGCGCAAGCACGTGCAGTTCGACGAGACGTGGCGCAACCGGGCCCCGCAGGCTGCGCAGTGGCTCCCGGCGGCCCCCTTTGCGGAGGCCGACCTCTTTCCCGCCGACATGCTGACTCCTGCCCCTTTGCAGTTACCCTCTGCCTCTGCCGAGGACTCTGGGGGGCCGGCAACGCCCTCCACTGCCTTGCCCGCAGGCCGTGAGGACAGCTATGTCAGCATCGGGGGGACTCCTGAGCGTTTCGTTCTCCCCCCGGCCGCCGCTGCGGCCATCCAGGCACTTGTGCGGAACGGCCATGCTCCGACGGCTCCGGCTCCTGCCTCGGCGCCGACATCTTACCTCACCGTGTCAGATGCTCGACAGCATGCCCCTCTGTTGCGCGGACAGGCCTCTGGCCACTCGCGTTCTGCGGCGTCATATGAACACGCCGGGGCGGGGATGCCTCCGCCGCATTTGAGTACCTCGGTTGACCTGGAGAGCACGGCTGACAGCACCGGCTATTCTCCTCCGGCGTCCCCTGGTGCCTCTGCAGGTCTCCTCCCCGTGTGGGGTTCCCGTGGTGCTGCCTTGTGTGGCGACCTTTCTCATGGCAGTAACACCCCCGCTCCCCCTGGTTTCGGGGGCGATGATGTATTGGATGACGCACTTTCTTCCTGGCCGGATCAACCTGTCACCAAGGCTGCACGGATCCACGCGCATCACTCACTTGTCGCTGACCTGTGCTTCGCTGCTGCTTTTCATAGCCAGCCTGCGTCCGTGCCCTCCTCTCCCGCTGCCGCCCTTGCCTTGCCGGAATGGCGCACGGCCATGGAGAGTGAGCTGGCCAGCCTCCAGGAGCACCAGGTTTACGAGCTTCTGCATATGCGTGATCTTCCGCGCGGTGCCAAGCTCCTACCCACCAAGTGGGTCTTCGCCCAGAAAGCTGATGGGCGGTGCAAGGCCCGGTTTGTGTGCAAGGGGTTTGCACAGCGCGAGGGCATTGATTTCGGTGAGACTTTTGCTCCCACCGTCCGTGCTGCCACCGTGCGCCTGGGCTTGGCTCGTGCTGGCACTGCTGGCCACCCCATCCGGCAGCTGGATGTCCGCACCGCGTTCCTCTATGCTGAGTTGGAGGAGGACGTGTATGTCCTTCCCCCCAAGGGCTTTGAGGAGCGCGACCCCACTGGCCAAACGTACCTCTGGCGCCTCCGGCGGAGCCTCTATGGGCTCAAACAGGCGCCCCGGAACTGGCACCACACGCTCCGGGACTACCTCATCCATGAGACTGGCGCTGTCCAGAGCACCACGGACACGTGTCTGTTCCTGTATGTTGGTGGTTTTGCCTTCGTCCATGTCGACGATCTCCTGGTCTCCCACTCCTCGGCGGAGTGGCTATCGCAGTGGACCCAACGGGTGTCCCAGCGCTTCCAGATCACCGAGACGGATGCCCCCTCCCTCTTTCTGGGGGTCTCCCTGGTCCTCGACCCGCCGGCGCGCACAGTTTTTCTGCACCAAGGCCCGTATCTGGAGGCCCTCGCTGAGCGCTTTGGGGTCTCCCCACGGGCGGTGAAGACGCCCGTCGTCCCCAACACCCCCCGTGGTGAGGGGGGGCTTCTCAACGCGGACGACACTCGCGTCTACCAAGCGATCACCGGGGCACTCCTGTATGCGATGGGATGCACTCGGCCTGACCTGGCATTCGCAGTCAACCTGCTGACTCAGAATATGAAAAACCCTACTGTAAGCGACCTTGGGCTGGCACGCCGGGTGCTTCAGTACGCGGTACACACCAAGGACCTGGGTCTGTCCTACTCGGGGCAGGGGGGGCTGGTGGCCTACTCGGATGCCGACTGGGCAAACGATCCTGTGGACCGCAAGTCAATCACTGGCAACGTGGTCATGTACCGCGGTGCTGCGGTGGAGTGGACCAGTCGCAAGCAGCCCACTCCAGCCCTGTCCACCTGTGAGGCCGAGTACATGGCCCTGTGCGGTGTCACGCAGCAGGTGGTCCCCCTTCTCACCATCACCAAGGAGTTGGGTGACCCGGCCTCAGGGCCAATTCAGGTGTTTTGCGACAACACTGGTGCTGTGGCTCTGTCACGAGACCCTGTTCACCCTCGGCGTACCAAGCACATCGACGTCAAGTACCACTACATTCGCGCGAAGGTCGCGGATGGCACCGTTCAGGTGTCTCACCTTCCTGGGGCAGCGATGATCGCCGACATGCTCACCAAGGCACTACCTGAGCCACGTTTTGTGGAGCTCAGACACAAGTTGTTGGGTATTTGAGTTACTGGCAATTAGTGATGAGACAACATAAGGACACACTTGCTAGCCTGTGACACTGGTCCCATACTACAGTTCTTTTAGTGAACATTTGTTCTGGCTTGCTTGAGTTTGTTTTCCGGCCTGTGTGCCGAGTAAGGGGGGTGTCAGAAGTATCGACACACCTGCCTGAAACTAGTACTTATAGTTTAGTGCTAGCTCTGGACTACATGAACGGGCATGTGCCGCATGTTTAAGTTCTGTTCCATAAGTGACCCAGTCATTCTGTGACTGACCTTGAACTTTGGTTGTGAATGGTTGGCTTGAGATCACGTTATGATTGTAACTGCCACACAGTCAGAAAAGAACCGGTTTGGTGTGGCCACGTTGTAGGTAGATCATAACTGCTACCCAGTAGCTGAGCCTGGAATTGTTTAAAAGGCGAAGCTACGCACCTTGTTTGCCCTCTCAGTACCTCAC
>RPFO01001377.1:0-68238 GCA_009746045.1 Mesostigma viride | reverse complement strand
GCACATTCGACATGATTTAGGATGTCGGTGTTCACGGTTCAACAAAGCCCGTAAATCTAGATACCCAAACGCACATGTAAGAATTAGAAAAAGAGTATCACTGTAGCTAGCCTGTACATTTTGGTAGGATTAGCTCAGGTTTGCGGCATGAATATTAAGTGCCTTCACTATCCCCCCGGCCGTGGGCAAAGGCCTACGTTAAGGGTTAGTAAATATGGCACGGCAGTGATATGCTCAGATTAGCTTGACTAAACTCAGTTACAACTAATTATTTTCCATATGGTGCTCGAAGTCAGGTTTATGTAGCTATCTATTTGATTTGTTACTGGGTAATTGAAAATCAAGCAATTGCATGGAGCCAATATTTCACATGTCCCAATTTAAGCAGCGCATTAGGCCAAGTGGCTCGTAATATCAGCAGGACGGCGTGACGCAGGCAGAATAAATATGTCTTCTTTGCATGCAGTTCTAGCCTTTTCAACTACTTAACTACGATCGTGTTGCGCAAGGGAGAAACCCGAACATCCTGACATCGCCGCGGGCGCCGTACCGTACGGCCTGATCGCACCCCCGAACGAGGGCAAATCCTGAAATCCTGCGGAGCCGCGAGTAACGGCCCGTAACCGCTAGTCTGAACGCCGTCACACCCTCCTAAGATCGAGTCTTACCTATTCTGAACAGAAGCTGAATTCAGCAAATGCGCAAGAAATGCCGGGGGGCATATACGGCTGGGAGGAAGAGTTTATACACGAAGGATCTCTCTCCAAACAAAATACTAGAAATACTAAGGGTTCAGACTGAACGGGAAATTTCGACTGTTCAGACTGAACGAGAAGTGTGCGGAAAATTTAGTTCGAACCCTATTTTGAACGGTTTGTCGGTTAAATTTTCGGTTCGGCCTACTTCCCACGCAATTTTCGTGCCAATTTTAGCGGGATGACACAACTGAACGTGTTCAGACGGGGAGCGTGGCAAAAAACGGCTAGAAACTGTGAAAAGCAGGGGGCTCAGCCCCAAAAACGGCCGTACGGAACCGAAATTTTTGGGCTCCCGCTGGCCCCCCGCCTCGGCGCCCTCGGCCACTGCCCCTTCGCACTGCGCACCCCGCGTGGCGCCGGCGTTCCCGAGGACGCATCCCGCGGGTGTACGCGCCAATCGCCCGCTCAGGCGCCAAAAGTCTGGGCCCCGCAGGGGCCCCCAACTTGTCAACTACTTAACTACGATCGTGTTGCGCAAGGGAGAAACCCGAACATCCTGACATCGCCGCGGGCGCCGTACCGTACGGCCTGATCGCACCCCCACGAACGAGGGCAATCCTGAAATCCTGCGGAGCCGCGAGTAACGGCCCGTAACCGCTAGTCTGAACGCCGTCACACCCTCTAAGATCGAGTCTTACCTATTCTGAACAGAAGCTGAATTCAGCAAAATGCGCAAGAAATGCCGGGGGGCATATACGGCTGGGAGGAAGAGTTTATACACGAAGGATCTCTCTCCAAACAAAATACTAGAAATACTAAGGGTTCAGACTGAACGGGAAATTTCGACTGTTCAGACTGAACGAGAAGTGTGTAAATATGTCTTCTTTGCATGCAGTTCTAGCCTTTTCGACTGTTCAGACTGAACGAGAAGTGTGTAAATATGTCTTCTTTGCATGCAGTTCTAGCCTTTTCGACTGTTCAGACTGAACGAGAAGTGTGTAAATATGTCTTCTTTGCATGCAGTTCTAGCCTTTTCAACTACTTAACTACGATCGTGTTGCGCAAGGGAGAAACCCGAACATCCTGACATCGCCGCGATGAACGAGAAGTGTGCGGAAAATTTAGTTCGAACCCTATTTTGAACGGTTTGTCGGTTAAATTTTCGGTTCGGCCTACTTCCCACGCAATTTTCGTGCCAATTTTAGCGGGATGACACAACTGAACGTGTTCAGACGGGGAGCGTGGCAAAAAACGGCTAGAAACTGTGAAAAGCAGGGGGCTCAGCCCCAAAAACGGCCGTACGGAACCGAAATTTTTGGGCTCCCGCTGGCCCCCCGCCTCGGCGCCCTCGGCCACTGCCCCTTCGCACTGCGCACCCCGCGTGGCGCCGGCGTTCCCGAGGACGCATCCCGCGGGTGTACGCGCCAATCGCCCGCTCAGGCGCCAAAAAGTCTGGGCCCCGCAGGGGCCCCCAACTTGTCAACTACTTAACTACGATCGTGTTGCGCAAGGGAGAAACCCGAACATCCTGACATCGCCGCGGGCGCCGTACCGTACGGCCTGATCGCACCCCCACGAACGAGGGCAAATCCTGAAATCCTGCGGAGCCGCGAGTAACGGCCCGTAACCGCTAGTCTGAACGCCGTCACACCCTCCTAAGATCGAGTCTTACCTATTCTGAACAGAAGCTGAATTCAGCAAAATGCGCAAGAAATGCCGGGGGGCATATACGGCTGGGAGGAAGAGTTTATACACGAAGGATCTCTCTCCAAACAAAATACTAGAAATACTAAGGGTTCAGACTGAACGGGAAATTTCGACTGTTCAGACTGAACGAGAAGTGTGCGGAAAATTTAGTTCGAACCCTATTTTGAACGGTTTGTCGGTTAAATTTTCGGTTCGGCCTACTTCCCACGCAATTTTCGTGCCAATTTTAGCGGGATGACACAACTGAACGTGTTCAGACGGGGAGCGTGGCAAAAAACGGCTAGAAACTGTGAAAAGCAGGGGGCTCAGCCCCAAAAACGGCCGTACGGAACCGAAATTTTTGGGCTCCCGCTGGCCCCCCCGCCTCGGCGCCCTCGGCCACTGCCCCTTCGCACTGCGCACCCCGCGTGGCGCCGGCGTTCCCGAGGACGCATCCCGCGGGTGTACGCGCCAATCGCCCGCTCAGGCGCCAAAAAGTCTGGGCCCCGCAGGGGCCCCCAACTTGTCAACTACTTAACTACGATCGTGTTGCGCAAGGGAGAAACCCGAACATCCTGACATCGCCGCGGGCGCCGTACCGTACGGCCTGATCGCACCCCCACGAACGAGGGCAAATCCTGAAATCCTGCGGAGCCGCGAGTAACGGCCCGTAACCGCTAGTCTGAACGCCGTCACACCCTCCTAAGATCGAGTCTTACCTATTCTGAACAGAAGCTGAATTCAGCAAAATGCGCAAGAAATGCCGGGGGGCATATACGGCTGGGAGGAAGAGTTTATACACGAAGGATCTCTCTCCAAACAAAATACTAGAAATACTAAGGGTTCAGACTGAACGGGAAATTTCGACTGTTCAGACTGAACGAGAAGTGTGCGGAAAATTTAGTTCGAACCCTATTTTGAACGGTTTGTCGGTTAAATTTTCGGTTCGGCCTACTTCCCACGCAATTTTCGTGCCAATTTTAGCGGGATGACACAACTGAACGTGTTCAGACGGGGAGCGTGGCAAAAAACGGCTAGAAACTGTGAAAAGCAGGGGGCTCAGCCCCAAAAACGGCCGTACGGAACCGAAATTTTTGGGCTCCCGCTGGCCCCCCCGCCTCGGCGCCCTCGGCCACTGCCCCTTCGCACTGCGCACCCCGCGTGGCGCCGGCGTTCCCGAGGACGCATCCCGCGGGTGTACGCGCCAATCGCCCGCTCAGGCGCCAAAAAGTCTGGGCCCCGCAGGGGCCCCCAACTTGTCAACTACTTAACTACGATCGTGTTGCGCAAGGGAGAAACCCGAACATCCTGACATCGCCGCGGGCGCCGTACCGTACGGCCTGATCGCACCCCCACGAACGAGGGCAAATCCTGAAATCCTGCGGAGCCGCGAGTAACGGCCCGTAACCGCTAGTCTGAACGCCGTCACACCCTCCTAAGATCGAGTCTTACCTATTCTGAACAGAAGCTGAATTCAGCAAAATGCGCAAGAAATGCCGGGGGGCATATACGGCTGGGAGGAAGAGTTTATACACGAAGGATCTCTCTCCAAACAAAATACTAGAAATACTAAGGGTTCAGACTGAACGGGAAATTTCGACTGTTCAGACTGAACGAGAAGTGTGCGGAAAATTTAGTTCGAACCCTATTTTGAACGGTTTGTCGGTTAAATTTTCGGTTCGGCCTACTTCCCACGCAATTTTCGTGCCAATTTTAGCGGGATGACACAACTGAACGTGTTCAGACGGGGAGCGTGGCAAAAAACGGCTAGAAACTGTGAAAAGCAGGGGGCTCAGCCCCAAAAACGGCCGTACGGAACCGAAATTTTTGGGCTCCCGCTGGCCCCCCCGCCTCGGCGCCCTCGGCCACTGCCCCTTCGCACTGCGCACCCCGCGTGGCGCCGGCGTTCCCGAGGACGCATCCCGCGGGTGTACGCGCCAATCGCCCGCTCAGGCGCCAAAAAGTCTGGGCCCCGCAGGGGCCCCCAACTTGTCAACTACTTAACTACGATCGTGTTGCGCAAGGGAGAACCCGAACATCCTGACATCGCCGCGGGCGCCGTACCGTACGGCCTGATCGCACCCCCACGATCGAAGGCCATCCTGAAATCCTGCGGAGCCGCGAGTTACGTCCCGTAACCGCCGGCCTGAACGCCGTCACACCCTCGTAAGATCGAGTCTGATGTGTTCTGAACAGAAACTGAATTCAGCAAAATGCGCGAGAAATGCCGTGGGGCATATACGGCTGATTAACTTGTTACTACGGGAAGGATCTCTCTCCAAACATCCTACTACATACTAAGTGTTCAGACTGAACGGGAAATTTTGAGTGTTCAGACTGAACGAAAATTGAGTTCGAACACTTTTCTGAACGGGTTTTTGGTTCAATTTTCGGTTCGGCCTACTTCCCACGCCATTTCGTGCCAATTTTAGCGAGATTACTGACCTGAACGTGTTCAGACGGCGAGCGTGGGAAAAAAACGGCTCGAAACTGTGAAAAGCAGGAGGCTCCGCCTAAAAAACGGCCGTACGAAGCCGAAATTTTTGGGCTCCCGCTGGCCCCCCCGCCTCGGCGCCCTTGGCCACTGCCCCTTCGCACTGCGCACCCCGCGTGGCGCCGGCGTTCCCGAGGACGCACCCCGCGGGTGTACGCGCCAATCGCCCGCTCAGGCGCCAAAAAGTCTGGGCCCCGAAGGGGCCCCCAACTTGTCAACTACTTAACTACGATCGTGTTGCGCAAGGGAGAAACCCGAACATCCTGACATCGCCGCGGGCGCCGTACCGTACGGCCTGATCGCACCCCCACGAACGAGGGCAAATCCTGAAATCCTGCGGAGCCGCGAGTAACGGCCCGTAACCGCTAGTCTGAACGCCGTCACACCCTCCTAAGATCGAGTCTTACCTATTCTGAACAGAAGCTGAATTCAGCAAAATGCGCAAGAAATGCCGGGGGGCATATACGGCTGGGAGGAAGAGTTTATACACGAAGGATCTCTCTCCAAACAAAATACTAGAAATACTAAGGGTTCAGACTGAACGGGAAATTTCGACTGTTCAGACTGAACGAGAAGTGTGCGGAAAATTTAGTTCGAACCCTATTTTGAACGGTTTGTCGGTTAAATTTTCGGTTCGGCCTACTTCCCACGCAATTTTCGTGCCAATTTTAGCGGGATGACACAACTGAACGTGTTCAGACGGGGAGCGTGGCAAAAAACGGCTAGAAACTGTGAAAAGCAGGGGGCTCAGCCCCAAAAACGGCCGTACGGAACCGAAATTTTTGGGCTCCCGCTGGCCCCCCCGCCTCGGCGCCCTCGGCCACTGCCCCTTCGCACTGCGCACCCCGCGTGGCGCCGGCGTTCCCGAGGACGCATCCCGCGGGTGTACGCGCCAATCGCCCGCTCAGGCGCCAAAAAGTCTGGGCCCCGCAGGGGCCCCCAACTTGTCAACTACTTAACTACGATCGTGTTGCGCAAGGGAGAACCCCGAACATCCTGACATCGCCGCGGGCGCCGTACCGTACGGCCTGATCGCACCCCACGCCGAGGGCAAATCCTGAAATCCTGCGGAGCCGCGAGTTACGGCCCGTAACCGCCGGCCTGAACGCCGTCACACCCTCCTAAGATCGACTGTCAGCAGTTCTGAACGGAAGCCGAATTCAGCAAAATGCGCGAGAAATGCCGGGGGCATATACGGCAGGGAAAGAGTTTGTTGCCGAAGCAAACATCCTACTACAAATACTAAGGGTTCAGACTGAACGGGAAATTTCAAGTGTTCAGACTGAACGAATATTGAGTTCGAACACATTTCTGAACGGTTTTTGGTTGAATATTCGGTTCGGCCTACTTCCCACGCAATTTCGTGCCAATTTTTGCGAGATGACTGACCTGAACGTGTTCAGACGGGGAGCATGGAAAAAAAACGGCTCGAAACTGTGAAAGCAGGGGGCTCCGCTTAAAAAACGGCCGTACGAACCGAAATTTTTGGGCTCCCGCTGGCCCCCCCGCCTCGGCGCCCTCGGCCACTGCCCCTTCGCACTGCGCGCCCCGCGTGGCGCCGGCGTTCCCGAGGACGCACCCCGCGGGTGTACGCGCCAATCGCCCGCTCAGGCGCCAAAAAGTCTGGGCCCCGAAGGGGCCCCCAACTTGTCAACTACTTAACTACGATCGTGTTGCGCAAGGGAGAACCCCGAACATCCTGACACCGCCGCGGGCGCCGTACCGTACGGCCTGATCGCACCCCCACGATCGAAGGCCATCCCTGAAATCCTGCGGAGCCGCGAGTTACGTCCCGTAACCGCCGGCCTGAACGCCGTCACACCCTCGTAAGATCGAGTCTGATGTGTTCTGAACAGAAACTGAATTCAGCAAAATGCGCGAGAAATGCCGTGGGGCATATACGGCTGATTAACTTGTTACTACGGGAAGGATCTCTCTCCAAACATCCTACTACATTTACTAAGTGTTCAGACTGAACGGGAAATTTTGAGTGTTCAGACTGAACGAAAATTGAGTTCGAACACTTTTCTGAACGGGTTTTTGGTTCAATTTTCGGTTCGGCCTACTTCCCACGCCATTTCCGTGCCAATTTTAGCGAGATTACTGACCTGAACGTGTTCAGACGGCGAGCGTGGGAAAAAAACGGCTCGAAACTGTGAAAAGCAGGAGGCTCCGCCTAAAAAACGGCCGTACGAAGCCGAAATTTTTGGGCTCCCGCTGGCCCCCCCGCCTCGGCGCCCTTGGCCACTGCCCCTTCGCACTGCGCACCCCGCGTGGCGCCGGCGTTCCCGAGGACGCACCCCGCGGGTGTACGCGCCAATCGCCCGCTCAGGCGCCAAAAAGTCTGGGCCCCGAAGGGGCCCCCAACTTGTCAACTACTTAACTACGATCGTGTTGCGCAAGGGAGAACCCCGAACATCCTGACATCGCCGCGGGCGCCGTACCGTACGGCCTGATCGCACCCCACGCCGAGGGCAAATCCTGAAATCCTGCGGAGCCGCGAGTTACAGCCCGTAACCGCCGGCCTGAACGCCGTCACACCCTCCTAAGATCGAGTCTCAGGAGTTCTGAACAGAAAATGACGTCAGCTCAATTCAGCAAAATGCGCGAGAAATGCCGGGGGCATATACGGCAGGGTAAAAGTTTATGACGAAGCATCTCTATCCAAACATCCTACTACAAATACTAAGGGTTCAGACTGAACGGGAAATTTTGAGTGTTCAGACTGAACGAAAATTGAGTTCGAACACTTTTCTGAACGGGTTTTTGGTTCAATTTTCGGTTCGGCCTACTTCCCACGCCATTTCCGTGCCAATTTTAGCGAGATTACTGACCTGAACGTGTTCAGACGGCGAGCGTGGGAAAAAAACGGCTCGAAACTGTGAAAAGCAGGAGGCTCCGCCTAAAAAACGGCCGTACGAAGCCGAAATTTTTGGGCTCCCGCTGGCCCCCCCGCCTCGGCGCCCTTGGCCACTGCCCCTTCGCACTGCGCACCCCGCGTGGCGCCGGCGTTCCCGAGGACGCACCCCGCGGGTGTACGCGCCAATCGCCCGCTCAGGCGCCAAAAAGTCTGGGCCCCGAAGGGGCCCCCAACTTGTCAACTACTTAACTACGATCGTGTTGCGCAAGGGAGAACCCCGAACATCCTGACATCGCCGCGGGCGCCGTACCGTACGGCCTGATCGCACCCCACGCCCGGGCAAATCCTGAAATCCTGCGGAGCCGCGAGTTACGCCCGTAACCGCCGGCCTGAACGCCGTCACACCCTCCTAAGATCGAGTCTCAGGAGTTCTGAACAGAAACTGAATTCAGCAAAATGCGCGAGAAATGCCGGGGGCATATACGGCAGGGTAAAATAGTTTATGACGAAGCATCTCTATCCAAACATCCTACTACAAATACTAAGGGTTCAGACTGAACGGGAAATTTTGAGTGTTCAGACTGAACGAAAATTGAGTTCGAACACTTTTCTGAACGGGTTTTTGGTTCAATTTTCGGTTCGGCCTACTTCCCACGCCATTTCCGTGCCAATTTTAGCGAGATTACTGACCTGAACGTGTTCAGACGGCGAGCGTGGGAAAAAAACGGCTCGAAACTGTGAAAAGCAGGAGGCTCCGCCTAAAAAACGGCCGTACGAAGCCGAAATTTTTGGGCTCCCGCTGGCCCCCCCGCCTCGGCGCCCTTGGCCACTGCCCCTTCGCACTGCGCACCCCGCGTGGCGCCGGCGTTCCCGAGGACGCACCCCGCGGGTGTACGCGCCAATCGCCCGCTCAGGCGCCAAAAAGTCTGGGCCCCGAAGGGGCCCCCAACTTGTCAACTACTTAACTACGATCGTGTTGCGCAAGGGAGAACCCCGAACATCCTGACACCGCCGCGGGCGCCGTACCGTACGGCCTGATCGCACCCCCACGATCGAAGGCCATCCCTGAAATCCTGCGGAGCCGCGAGTTACGTCCCGTAACCGCCGGCCTGAACGCCGTCACACCCTCGTAAGATCGAGTCTGATGTGTTCTGAACAGAAACTGAATTCAGCAAAATGCGCGAGAAATGCCGTGGGGCATATACGGCTGATTAACTTGTTACTACGGGAAGGATCTCTCTCCAAACATCCTACTACATTTACTAAGTGTTCAGACTGAACGGGAAATTTTGAGTGTTCAGACTGAACGAAAATTGAGTTCGAACACTTTTCTGAACGGGTTTTTGGTTCAATTTTCGGTTCGGCCTACTTCCCACGCCATTTCCGTGCCAATTTTAGCGAGATTACTGACCTGAACGTGTTCAGACGGCGAGCGTGGGAAAAAAACGGCTCGAAACTGTGAAAAGCAGGAGGCTCCGCCTAAAAAACGGCCGTACGAAGCCGAAATTTTTGGGCTCCCGCTGGCCCCCCCGCCTCGGCGCCCTTGGCCACTGCCCCTTCGCACTGCGCACCCCGCGTGGCGCCGGCGTTCCCGAGGACGCACCCCGCGGGTGTACGCGCCAATCGCCCGCTCAGGCGCCAAAAAGTCTGGGCCCCGAAGGGGCCCCCAACTTGTCAACTACTTAACTACGATCGTGTTGCGCAAGGGAGAAACCCGAACATCCTGACATCGCCGCGGGCGCCGTACCGTACGGCCTGATCGCACCCCCACGAACGAGGGCAAATCCTGAAATCCTGCGGAGCCGCGAGTAACGGCCCGTAACCGCTAGTCTGAACGCCGTCACACCCTCCTAAGATCGAGTCTTACCTATTCTGAACAGAAGCTGAATTCAGCAAAATGCGCAAGAAATGCCGGGGGGCATATACGGCTGGGAGGAAGAGTTTATACACGAAGGATCTCTCTCCAAACAAAATACTAGAAATACTAAGGGTTCAGACTGAACGGGAAATTTCGACTGTTCAGACTGAACGAGAAGTGTGCGGAAAATTTAGTTCGAACCCTATTTTGAACGGTTTGTCGGTTAAATTTTCGGTTCGGCCTACTTCCCACGCAATTTTCGTGCCAATTTTAGCGGGATGACACAACTGAACGTGTTCAGACGGGGAGCGTGGCAAAAAACGGCTAGAAACTGTGAAAAGCAGGGGGCTCAGCCCCAAAAACGGCCGTACGGAACCGAAATTTTTGGGCTCCCGCTGGCCCCCCCGCCTCGGCGCCCTCGGCCACTGCCCCTTCGCACTGCGCACCCCGCGTGGCGCCGGCGTTCCCGAGGACGCATCCCGCGGGTGTACGCGCCAATCGCCCGCTCAGGCGCCAAAAAGTCTGGGCCCCGCAGGGGCCCCCAACTTGTCAACTACTTAACTACGATCGTGTTGCGCAAGGGAGAACCCCGAACATCCTGACACCGCCGCGGGCGCCGTACCGTACGGCCTGATCGCACCCCCACGATCGAAGGCCATCCTGAAATCCTGCGGAGCCGCGAGTTACGTCCCGTAACCGCCGGCCTGAACGCCGTCACACCCTCGTAAGATCGAGTCTGATGTGTTCTGAACAGAAACTGAATTCAGCAAAATGCGCGAGAAATGCCGGGGGCATATACGGCTGATTAACTTGTTACTACGGGAAGGATCTCTCTCCAAACATCCTACTACAAATACTAAGGGTTCAGACTGAACGGGAAATTTTGAGTGTTCAGACTGAACGAAAATTGAGTTCGAACACTTTTCTGAACGGGTTTTTGGTTCAATTTTCGGTTCGGCCTACTTCCCACGCCATTTCCGTGCCAATTTTAGCGAGATTACTGACCTGAACGTGTTCAGACGGCGAGCGTGGGAAAAAAACGGCTCGAAACTGTGAAAAGCAGGAGGCTCCGCCTAAAAAACGGCCGTACGAAGCCGAAATTTTTGGGCTCCCGCTGGCCCCCCCGCCTCGGCGCCCTTGGCCACTGCCCCTTCGCACTGCGCACCCCGCGTGGCGCCGGCGTTCCCGAGGACGCACCCCGCGGGTGTACGCGCCAATCGCCCGCTCAGGCGCCAAAAAGTCTGGGCCCCGAAGGGGCCCCCAACTTGTCAACTACTTAACTACGATCGTGTTGCGCAAGGGAGAACCCCGAACATCCTGACACCGCCGCGGGCGCCGTACCGTACGGCCTGATCGCACCCCACGATCGAAGGCCATCCTGAAATCCTGCGGAGCCGCGAGTTACGTCCCGTAACCGCCGGCCTGAACGCCGTCACACCCTCGTAAGATCGAGTCTGATGTGTTCTGAACAGAAACTGAATTCAGCAAAATGCGCGAGAAATGCCGTGGGGCATATACGGCTGATTAACTTGTTACTACGGGAAGGATCTCTCTCCAAACATCCTACTACAAATACTAAGGGTTCAGACTGAACGGGAAATTTTGAGTGTTCAGACTGAACGAAAATTGAGTTCGAACACTTTTCTGAACGGGTTTTTGGTTCAATTTTCGGTTCGGCCTACTTCCCACGCCATTTCCGTGCCAATTTTAGCGAGATTACTGACCTGAACGTGTTCAGACGGCGAGCGTGGGAAAAAAACGGCTCGAAACTGTGAAAAGCAGGAGGCTCCGCCTAAAAAACGGCCGTACGAAGCCGAAATTTTTGGGCTCCCGCTGGCCCCCCCGCCTCGGCGCCCTTGGCCACTGCCCCTTCGCACTGCGCACCCCGCGTGGCGCCGGCGTTCCCGAGGACGCACCCCGCGGGTGTACGCGCCAATCGCCCGCTCAGGCGCCAAAAAGTCTGGGCCCCGAAGGGGCCCCCAACTTGTCAACTACTTAACTACGATCGTGTTGCGCAACGGAGAACCCCGAACATCCTGACATCGCCGCGGGCGCCGTACCGTACGGCCTGATCGCAACCCCACGAACGAGGGCAAATCCTGAAATCCTGCGGAGCCGCGAGTTACAGCCCGTAACCGCCGGCCTGAACGCCGTCACACCCTCCTAAGATCGAGTCTCAGGAGTTCTGAACAGAAAATGACGTCAGCTCAATTCAGCAAAATGCGCGAGAAATTGCGGGGGCATATACGGCAGGGTAAAATAGTTTATGACGAAGCATCTCTATCCAAACATCCTACTACAAATACTAAGGGTTCAGACTGAACGGGAAATTTTGAGTGTTCAGACTGAACGAAAATTGAGTTCGAACACTTTTCTGAACGGGTTTTTGGTTCAATTTTCGGTTCGGCCTACTTCCCACGCCATTTCCGTGCCAATTTTAGCGAGATTACTGACCTGAACGTGTTCAGACGGCGAGCGTGGGAAAAAAACGGCTCGAAACTGTGAAAAGCAGGAGGCTCCGCCTAAAAAACGGCCGTACGAAGCCGAAATTTTTGGGCTCCCGCTGGCCCCCCCGCCTCGGCGCCCTTGGCCACTGCCCCTTCGCACTGCGCACCCCGCGTGGCGCCGGCGTTCCCGAGGACGCACCCCGCGGGTGTACGCGCCAATCGCCCGCTCAGGCGCCAAAAAGTCTGGGCCCCGAAGGGGCCCCCAACTTGTCAACTACTTAACTACGATCGTGTTGCGCAAGGGAGAACCCCGAACATCCTGACACCGCCGCGGGCGCCGTACCGTACGGCCTGATCGCACCCCCACGATCGAAGGCCATCCCTGAAATCCTGCGGAGCCGCGAGTTACGTCCCGTAACCGCCGGCCTGAACGCCGTCACACCCTCGTAAGATCGAGTCTGATGTGTTCTGAACAGAAACTGAATTCAGCAAAATGCGCGAGAAATGCCGTGGGGCATATACGGCTGATTAACTTGTTACTACGGGAAGGATCTCTCTCCAAACATCCTACTACAAATACTAAGGGTTCAGACTGAACGGGAAATTTTGAGTGTTCAGACTGAACGAAAATTGAGTTCGAACACTTTTCTGAACGGGTTTTTGGTTCAATTTTCGGTTCGGCCTACTTCCCACGCCATTTCCGTGCCAATTTTAGCGAGATTACTGACCTGAACGTGTTCAGACGGCGAGCGTGGGAAAAAAACGGCTCGAAACTGTGAAAAGCAGGAGGCTCCGCCTAAAAAACGGCCGTACGAAGCCGAAATTTTTGGGCTCCCGCTGGCCCCCCCGCCTCGGCGCCCTTGGCCACTGCCCCTTCGCACTGCGCACCCCGCGTGGCGCCGGCGTTCCCGAGGACGCACCCCGCGGGTGTACGCGCCAATCGCCCGCTCAGGCGCCAAAAAGTCTGGGCCCCGAAGGGGCCCCCAACTTGTCAACTACTTAACTACGATCGTGTTGCGCAGGGAGAACCCCGAACATCCTGACACCGCCGCGGGCGCCGTACCGTACGGCCTGATCGCACCCCCACGATCGAAGGCCATCCCTGAAATCCTGCGGAGCCGCGAGTTACGTCCCGTAACCGCCGGCCTGAACGCCGTCACACCCTCGTAAGATCGAGTCTGATGTGTTCTGAACAGAAACTGAATTCAGCAAAATGCGCGAGAAATGCCGTGGGGCATATACGGCTGATTAACTTGTTACTACGGGAAGGATCTCTCTCCAAACATCCTACTACATTTACTAAGTGTTCAGACTGAACGGGAAATGTCGACTGTTAAGAATGAACGGGAAATGTGCAGAAAATTTAGTTCGAACCCTAGTTTGAACGGTTTGCGGGTTAGATTTTCGGTTCGGCCTACTTCCCACGCAATTTCAGTGCCAATTTTTGCGAGATGACTGACCTGAACGTGTTCAGACGGGGAGCATGGAAAAAAAACGGCTCGAAACTGTGGAAAGCAGGGGGCTCCGCTTAAAAAACGGCCGTACGAAACCGAAATTTTCGGGCTCCCGCTGGCCCCCCCGCCTCGGCGCCCTCGGCCACTGCCCCTTCGCACTGCGCGCCCCGCGTGGCGCCGGCGTTCCCGAGGACGCACCCCGCGGGTGTACGCGCCAATCGCCCGCTCAGGCGCCAAAAAGTCTGGGCCCCGAAGGGGCCCCCAACTTGTCAACTACTTAACTACGATCGTGTTGCGCAAAGGAGAACCCCGAACAACCTGACATCGCCGCGGGCGCCGTACCGTACGGCCTGATCGCACCCCCACGACCGAGGGCCATGCCTGAAATCCTGCGGAGCCGCGAGTTACGGCCCGTAACCGCTCGCCTGAACACCGTCACACCCGCGTAAGATCGAGTCTGAGGTGTTCTGAACGGAAGCCGAATTCAGCAAAATGCGCGAGAAATGCCGGGGGGCATATACGGCTGGGGGGGATGTTGTTTGCCGAATCTAAATCTACAAAACATCCTACTTGATTTACTAAGGGTTCAGACGGAACGGAAAATTTCGAGTGTTCAGACTGAATGAAAATTTAGTTCGAACACTTTTCTGAACGGAGTTTTTGTTAAATTTTCGGTTCGGCCTACTTCCTAGTAGTTTACTGAACCGAGATCCGATTTTAGACCGATTTAGACTAATAGGAATATCGTTAGGTTAAGAGGTACTGAGGGTAGTGTGATAGGTGAAAGGTTTAAAAAGGAGCATTATGTGACCAGGGGAGCCAAGTGACGCGCGTAAGGTCACCGTGAGGAATGCAAGTAAACTGGCTTGTATTTTCCACAGCTGTGTGGCTCTATTGTGCGGCGTGGGACACAACTACTAGGTACTACTACTACAACGCTTGAAAAATTTTATTGTCGAGCTACGAAACGAGTTGAGACTGAACGGGACGCGTGGCAGTATGACAGTGACAGGACAGTTGACAGTGGGAAAATTTTGGAGTGTTGTGAAACAGCGAATTTGGGGCGCGGTGTTTTGGGAGTGCGTGGCGATGGATGCAATATAGTTGGCATCGTCAGAATGCCCGGCATTGTTGAGGGACGTAAGGAAACCATGTACATTGCTCACGCCGGGAAACACTGGACAGGCTCGCACTAGTTGTGCTGTTGTGATAGGATTGTCATTAGCCGTAGGTAATCGATGGTCAACGCCGCTTTCAGAATGAGGAGGTGGACGTTATACCTGATATCAATATACTTTGTTGGGCAGGTAAGTGGCAACGGAAAGGTTTCGATTCTTCCTTATTTCTGCATTCTGCATTGACCACTTTAGCGAGTCAGGATATTGCTTAGCGCGTAGGTGTTGCAGGTCGATGGCGTTGACGTTGTTGGGAATACGACGTGTGAATTTGTGTTCGTGTGCCTTCTGAGACGTGAAGGCGAGCACGGTTGTCAGTGTGGACCCGCGGCCAGAATCGTATCATTACGTCGAGCAAGCCGGGCTTTACCAGGGCGATGTCTCGTTGCAGCAGGCCTACGTACGGGATGTGCTGAATTGGTTGGTCCTGTCGCCACCCGACGGCTTCTGCGACAACGTTTATTTGACTGTGAGTTCCTTGTGGCGTTACTCTGGTATGACCATATGTTTTTGTAAACGTGATGTACTGGGCATGGTTGCTGTGTGTTATTGCAGCCCACCCATCAAATGACATCGGATCGACCTCAAACTTTGACACCACGTACCCCAACATTATTAGGGGCTCGCTGATAACGTAACAAAGTGGGTGTGGTGCAGCCCACCCATCAAATGGCATCGGATTGGCCTGAAACTTGGAAGGTAGTTCTAGGGAGTGTGTTGCAGTGTGCATACCAAGTTTCAGCCCAATTGAATGTCATTTGATATGGGCTGCCACTCCCAGGCTTTGGTTTGTACAACACACCCCAACATAGTTGCTACCCGGTAATAACCAAGTGGGTGTGGTGCAGCCCACCGATCAAATGACATCGGATTGACCTGAAACTTGAAAGGTAGTTTTTGGGAGTGTGTTGCAGTGTGCCTACCATGTTTCAGGCCAATTGAATGTCATTTGATATGGGCTGCCACTCCCAGGCTTTGGCTTGTACGGACGGCATGCGTACGTTGGTGACGGGGGTGGCTGGAATGAATAAGTGGGTTTGTAGGGGGGCTGCCATGCGTGCGTGGGTGTGGGGGGTGGCTGGCACGCGTGTGTGGGTTTAGGGGGTGGCTGGCATGCATGCGTGGGTGGGGGGGGGGCTGCCATGCGTGTGTGGGTGTGTGGGGTGGCTGGCATGCATGCTTGGGTTTGGGGGGTGGCTGGCATGCATGCGTGCATGTGGGGGATGGCTGGCATGCATGCGTGGGTGTGGGGGGGGCTGCCATGCGTGTGTGGGTGTGTGGGGTGGCTGGCATGCATGCTTGGGTTTGGGGGGTGGCTGGCATGCATGCGTGCATGTGGGGGATGGCTGGCATGCGTGCATGGGTGTGGGGGTGGCTGGAATGCATGCGTGCATGTGGGGGGTGGCTGGAATGCATGCGTGGGTTTCTGGGGGTGGCTGCCATGCATGCGAGGGTGTGTGGGGGAGCTGCCATGCATGCATGTGGGGCGGGGCGGGCTGGCATGCGTCCCTGGGTGTGGGGGGTGGCTGGCACGCGTGTGTGGGTTTAGGGGGTGGCTGGCATGCATGCGTGGGTGTGGGGGGGGCTGCCATGCGTGTGTGGGTGTGTGGGGTGGCTGGCATGCATGTGGGACGGGGCAGGGGACCTAGGGCACGAGCCATGAAACTTGGGGACATGGGGCACGAGGCTTGGGGCGTGGGGTATGTGGCATGGGTCAGGCAGCCAGCCAGCCAGCCAGCCAGCCAGCCAGCCAGCCAGCCAGCCAGCCAGCCAGCCAGCCAGCCAGCCAGCCAGCCAGCCAGCCAGCCAGCCAGCCAGCCAGCCAGCCAGCCAGCCAGCCTGCCAGCCAGCCAGCCAGCCAGCCAGCCAGCCAGCCAGCCAGCCAGCAAGGCAGCCACATGCACGAGATGTGATTATTGGCAAGCCAGCCAGCGGAGGCACCACAGGGAGGAGGGCATGGGGACAGGGGGAGGGGGGAGGGGGCGGGGGCAGGGTCCAGGCGGCAGGGGGCAGGGGGAGCCTTTCTGAAGCTATGAGTCACAGGTCGTGGGGACAGGGGGCGGGGGGGCAGGGTCCAGGCGGCAGGGGGCAGGGGGAGCCTTTCTGAAGCTATGAGTCACAGGTCGTGGGGACTAGGGCATGGGGCAGGCCCTCAGCCACCTGCACGTGATGTGGTCAGAGGCAAGTCACAAGCAGGGGCACAGTGGGCAGGTGGGACGGGGCAAGGGACCTGGGGCACGAGCCATGGGGAGTGGGGCGTTGGGCAGGCAGGTAGGGGTGGTACATACGCACATGCCCTGCCATGCCCTGCCCTGGGTTGTCACACGTTGTTATGGGGTGCATATTTGCCAGCCAGCCAGCCAGCCAGCCAGCCAGCCAGCCAGCAAGGCAGCCACATGCACGAGATGTGATTATTGGCAAGCCAGCTAGCGGGGGCACCACAGGGAGGAGGGCATGGGGACAGGGGGAAGGGGGAGGGGGCGGGGGGCAGGGTCCAGGCGGCAGGGGGCAGGGGGAGCCTTTCTGAAGCTATGAGTCACAGGTCGTGGGGACTAGGGCATGGGGCAGGCCCTCAGCCACGTGCACGTGATGTGGTCAGAGGCCAGTCACAAGCAGGGGCACAGTGGGCAGGTGGGACGGGGCAGGGGACCTGGGGCACGAGCCATGAAACTTGGGGCATGGGGAGTGGGGCGTTGGGCAGGCAGGTAGGGGTGGTACACACGCACATGCCCTGCCATGCCCTGCGATCCCGCAAAAGGGCACCGTGGGGTCTTGTGGGTTGTCACACGTTGTTATGGGGTGCATATTTGCAGGGACATGAAGATGGGTGACCGCGCCGTAACCGAGACGTGTGTGGTGGCAACATGCCGCCTGGATACCAGCTGGCCTTGCCTCGTTAGATACATTTATGGCTGCATGTGATGGCGTGCCCTTGCGGTGGTCACAGTGGTCACAGTGAGGGCCTGTGGTTGCCCCATACTGGTGGTGGTTGTAAAGAAGTTAGCGAATACAAAACTTTCTTTCTTAAGGTGATTTTGAAGTGGGCATGAGCGATCGTGCACATGGTAACATTTGATGGCCATTCCATGGTGAAGTTGGGAATTGGATGGGATTGTTTGATAAAGATGCGGTGGTGTGTCTTAAAATGAGCTGTGCTAATCTCATTATGAAGTGCTCAAGACAACTCATTATAATAAATCAGAGTTGGAACAAACATTGTCTGCATCATGCCCCAACTTGAACACTACATGAAGTGTGACACCTATGCTACGTGTGTTGCGGGCTAGCTGTGTCAGCAAACAATTTTAGCTTTTAGCCCTCAAATCGTGTCCAACTCGCGCCTCACAATAGGAGCCAGTTGCACCTTGCATGGTAATGTCCACAAACTAACCTAAAACAGTTTAGTGTCCATACTGGGACCAAAGCACACTCATATAGGGACTTTGGTCTGGCAGGCCCCCAGCGGCTTGGCCGGCCAGGGCGGCATATTCTGACCTGGCCTGGCCCCAAGGGCATTCCCAAAAGGGTAGGGAAACATGCCACGAACTACACCCAGATGTTGCTGGATGACCTACTCATCCCAGCCATAACTCATAAAAAATGACTACAATATTTGGAACGAATCCATGCATCGATGCTCCTACACCAATCAGTTTTCTGCACCGCCATAGCCTCGAATTTGCATGTACATAATTATTTCGTCCCCGCAGTGGACCTTTAGCGAGATGACTTGCCTGAACGTGTTAAGACGGGGAGCGTGCCAGGAAACGGCTCGACGCTGGGAAAAGCAGGGGGCTCCGCCTGCGGACGGGCCGTACGAAGCCGAAATTTTATGGCTCCCGCTGGCCCCCGCGCCTCGGCGCCCTCGGCCACTGCCCCTTCGCGCTGCGCGCCCCGCGTGGCGCCGGCGTTCCCGAGGACGCACCCCGCGGGTGTACGCGCCAATCGCCCGCTCAGGCGCCAAAAAGTCCGGGCCCCGAAGGGGCCCCCAACTTGTCAACTACTTAACTACGATCGTGTTGCGCAAGGGAGAACCCGAACATCCTGACACCGCCGCGGGCGCCGTACCGTACGGCCTGATCGCACCCCCACGATCGAAGGCCATCCTGAAATCCTGCGGAGCCGCGAGTTACGTCCCGTAACCGCCGGCCTGAACGCCGTCACACCCTCGTAAGATCGAGTCTGATGTGTTCTGAACAGAAACTGAATTCAGCAAAATGCGCGAGAAATGCCGTGGGGCATATACGGCTGATTAACTTGTTACTACGGGAAGGATCTCTCTCCAAACATCCTACTACATTTACTAAGTGTTCAGACTGAACGGGAAATTTTGAGTGTTCAGACTGAACGAAAATTGAGTTCGAACACTTTTCTGAACGGGTTTTTGGTTCAATTTTCGGTTCGGCCTACTTCCCACGCCATTTCCGTGCCAATTTTAGCGAGATTACTGACCTGAACGTGTTCAGACGGCGAGCGTGGGAAAAAAACGGCTCGAAACTGTGAAAAGCAGGAGGCTCCGCCTAAAAAACGGCCGTACGAAGCCGAAATTTTTGGGCTCCCGCTGGCCCCCCCGCCTCGGCGCCCTTGGCCACTGCCCCTTCGCACTGCGCACCCCGCGTGGCGCCGGCGTTCCCGAGGACGCACCCCGCGGGTGTACGCGCCAATCGCCCGCTCAGGCGCCAAAAAGTCTGGGCCCCGAAGGGGCCCCCAACTTGTCAACTACTTAACTACGATCGTGTTGCGCAAGGGAGAACCCGAACATCCTGACACCGCCGCGGGCGCCGTACCGTACGGCCTGATCGCACCCCCACGATCGAAGGCCATCCCTGAAATCCTGCGGAGCCGCGAGTTACGTCCCGTAACCGCCGGCCTGAACGCCGTCACACCCTCGTAAGATCGAGTCTGATGTGTTCTGAACAGAAACTGAATTCAGCAAAATGCGCGAGAAATGCCGTGGGGCATATACGGCTGATTAACTTGTTACTACGGGAAGGATCTCTCTCCAAACATCCTACTACATTTACTAAGTGTTCAGACTGAACGGGAAATTTTGAGTGTTCAGACTGAACGAAAATTGAGTTCGAACACTTTTCTGAACGGGTTTTTGGTTCAATTTTCGGTTCGGCCTACTTCCCACGCCATTTCCGTGCCAATTTTAGCGAGATTACTGACCTGAACGTGTTCAGACGGCGAGCGTGGGAAAAAAACGGCTCGAAACTGTGAAAAGCAGGAGGCTCCGCCTAAAAAACGGCCGTACGAAGCCGAAATTTTTGGGCTCCCGCTGGCCCCCCCGCCTCGGCGCCCTTGGCCACTGCCCCTTCGCACTGCGCACCCCGCGTGGCGCCGGCGTTCCCGAGGACGCACCCCGCGGGTGTACGCGCCAATCGCCCGCTCAGGCGCCAAAAAGTCTGGGCCCCGAAGGGGCCCCCAACTTGTCAACTACTTAACTACGATCGTGTTGCGCAAGGGAGAAACCCGAACATCCTGACATCGCCGCGGGCGCCGTACCGTACGGCCTGATCGCACCCCCACGAACGAGGGCAAATCCTGAAATCCTGCGGAGCCGCGAGTAACGGCCCGTAACCGCTAGTCTGAACGCCGTCACACCCTCCTAAGATCGAGTCTTACCTATTCTGAACAGAAGCTGAATTCAGCAAAATGCGCAAGAAATGCCGGGGGGCATATACGGCTGGGAGGAAGAGTTTATACACGAAGGATCTCTCTCCAAACAAAATACTAGAAATACTAAGGGTTCAGACTGAACGGGAAATTTCGACTGTTCAGACTGAACGAGAAGTGTGCGGAAAATTTAGTTCGAACCCTATTTTGAACGGTTTGTCGGTTAAATTTTCGGTTCGGCCTACTTCCCACGCAATTTTCGTGCCAATTTTAGCGGGATGACACAACTGAACGTGTTCAGACGGGGAGCGTGGCAAAAAACGGCTAGAAACTGTGAAAAGCAGGGGGCTCAGCCCCAAAAACGGCCGTACGGAACCGAAATTTTTGGGCTCCCGCTGGCCCCCCCGCCTCGGCGCCCTCGGCCACTGCCCCTTCGCACTGCGCACCCCGCGTGGCGCCGGCGTTCCCGAGGACGCATCCCGCGGGTGTACGCGCCAATCGCCCGCTCAGGCGCCAAAAAGTCTGGGCCCCGCAGGGGCCCCCAACTTGTCAACTACTATATTACGATCGTGTTGCGCAAAGGAGAAACCCGAACATCCTGACATCGCCGCGGGCGCCGTACCGTACGGCCTGATCGCACCCCCACGCCCGAGGGCAAATCCTGAAATCCTGCGGAGCCGCGAGTTACGGCCCGTAACCGCCGGCCTGAACGCCGTCACACCCGCGTAAGATCGAGTCTCAGGAGTTCTGAACGGAAGCCGAATTCAGCAAAATGCGCGAGAAATGCCGGAGGGCATATACGGATGGGAGGGTAGTTGTTTACCGAAGCAGCTAAGCCCAAACATCGTAGTAGATTTACTAGAAGCTGAACGAGAACTGTCCCGCGGCTGAACGTACAGTGCGTAGTTCGACTTTTCTGAACGAGTTGTTGGGTAAATTTTCGGTTCGGCCTACTTCCCACGCAATTTCCGTGCCGATTTTAGCGAGATGATTGACCTGAACGTGTTCAGACGGGGGGCGTAGCGAAAAACGGCTCGAAACTGTGAAAAGCAGGGGGCTCCGCCTTGGGACGGGCCGTACGAAGCCGAAAATTTTGGGCTCCCGCTGGCCCCCCCCGCCTCGGACCCTGACAAAAATACGGACTTGAAGTATTCAGGTCGAACGGGGAAAGTTGGACCGGTCGAACCGTACCAAATTTTAGTTCCGCATGCAGGGCGGGGCGAGCGTCGCGTGGAACGCACCAGGCTGGGCAGTGGCAATGGGTAAAGTGAACGTGAATAATAAAAGCGGCATGGTCGGGGCAAAAAATGTTAATGAAACAAAGCGACGTGATGACCATAGTTGTTGCTGGCTGGCGATGGCGGGCGACGTAGCATGTAAAATTGGGATGGGGAATGCGAATTCCTGGCTTTTATACATCAAAAGTTTGTATTGGAAGAGTACGTATGAAACTTTCTGAGCTGGCGGGGCGTCAACCCCGTGCTACCTGCGTGGGAGAGGTCCGTGTCGCTATGGCATTTGCTGTACAATAGCCAGCGACCTGGACATTGAACGTCGTTATCAGATTGTTTTGTTTCAGTGTCGTCATTCTTCAGTTTTACGTATTTCACGCCTTGTAAAATCATTTTTGCTGTTCATGGAAGACGTGGGATGGGGCAAACGAATGTCTGGTGTCACCATAGACAGTTGCGATTGAGCGCTGGATTGCTTGGCACGGGACGAACGCTGGCGATGGCGATTTGTGTCAAAGATGTGGTCAATGTATCTGCTTTTATCTAATGTGATTTACGTTTACCGTAATCTTATGCAATTTCCTTTTTTCCAGACGAATTTTCTTGGTCGCAGCGTGCACATACCGGACCAAGAGTCTGTCTTCCATTGTCGTATCCGTGGGGTGCGTCCTCTTCATTCTCCTTGGGAATGTCATTGCCACGTTATCCGTGTTGCTTTCTTCTGGAACAGGCTGGGCAGGGAAAGCCCATGATTGCTCATGGATGATTTCTCGTGCACCAATTTTGGGAGTCGTTGACTGCTGTGCTTCCTGACGTTGATGGTGGTTTTGCGTGTGATAAGCTGCCTTGCTTTGCACATGGGTTTTCACTGGGCTATATGGGTGAAGATGAGCAACTAGGGGTGTGTCATGCTGTGCTATATTGCTTCCATCCAGCATATCCAAAGTTAGACTTGCTCTAATGGCTGTGCAATATTTGTGTTGTGCAGATTTTTACTGGGCTGAAGCCAAATTCACGCATGGGTAGACAGTTTGCTGCACGTGAATTTTTACTGGGCTGTACGTGCAGGTGGGCAACCATGTGTTGTGCCATATTTTTCTACATGGATTCATCATACTTGCTGTCAAACGTAGGCCCCATTCGCTTGCACACTGAATTTTGCTTTGCTGGCTGTGTAATTTTGATGTCTCATTGTGCAGGCGTGCCCGCTACCTGATCAACCAGGTGTGCTTTGCATTGTGCCAGCGGGGCCATGTTTGTTTCCTTTGCACGTGTAGGCAGGCAGGCTGGCAGGGGACATGGGGCACGAGGCTTGGGGCGTGGGGTATGTGGCATGGGTCAGGCAGGCAGGCAGCCAGCCAGCCAGCCAGCCAGCGAGGCAGCCACATGCACGAGATGTGATTATTGGCAAGCCAGCCAGCGGGGGCACCACAGGGAGGAGGGCATGGGGACAGGGGGAAGGGGGAGGGGGCGGGGGGCAGGGTCCAGGCGGCAGGGGGCAGGGGGAGCCTTTCTGAAGCTATGAGTCACAGGTCGTGGGGACTGGGGCATGGGACAGGCCCTCAGCCACGTGCACGTGATGTGGTCAGAGGCAAGACACAAGCAAGGGCACAGTGGGCAGGTGGGACGGGGCAGGGGACCTGGGGCACGAGCCATGAAACTTGGGGACATGGGGCACGAGGCTTGGGGCGTGGGGTATGTGGCATGGGTCAGGCAGCCAGCCAGCCAGCCAGCCAGCCAGCCAGCCAGCCAGCCAGCCAGCCAGCCAGCCAGCCAGCCAGCCAGCCAGCCAGCCAGCCAGCCAGCCAGCCAGCCAGCCAGCCAGCCTGCCAGCCAGCCAGCCAGCCAGCCAGCCAGCCAGCCAGCCAGCCAGCAAGGCAGCCACATGCACGAGATGTGATTATTGGCAAGCCAGCCAGCGGAGGCACCACAGGGAGGAGGGCATGGGGACAGGGGGAGGGGGAGGGGGCGGGGGGCAGGGTCCAGGCGGCAGGGGGCAGGGGGAGCCTTTCTGAAGCTATGAGTCACAGGTCGTGGGGACAGGGGGCGGGGGGCAGGGTCCAGGCGGCAGGGGGCAGGGGGAGCCTTTCTGAAGCTATGAGTCACAGGTCGTGGGGACTAGGGCATGGGGCAGGCCCTCAGCCACCTGCACGTGATGTGGTCAGAGGCAAGTCACAAGCAGGGGCACAGTGGGCAGGTGGGACGGGGCAAGGGACCTGGGGCACGAGCCATGGGGAGTGGGGCGTTGGGCAGGCAGGTAGGGGTGGTACATACGCACATGCCCTGCCATGCCCTGCCCTGGGTTGTCACACGTTGTTATGGGGTGCATATTTGCCAGCCAGCCAGCCAGCCAGCCAGCCAGCCAGCCAGCAAGGCAGCCACATGCACGAGATGTGATTATTGGCAAGCCAGCTAGCGGGGGCACCACAGGGAGGAGGGCATGGGGACAGGGGGAAGGGGGAGGGGGCGGGGGGCAGGGTCCAGGCGGCAGGGGGCAGGGGGAGCCTTTCTGAAGCTATGAGTCACAGGTCGTGGGGACTAGGGCATGGGGCAGGCCCTCAGCCACGTGCACGTGATGTGGTCAGAGGCCAGTCACAAGCAGGGGCACAGTGGGCAGGTGGGACGGGGCAGGGGACCTGGGGCACGAGCCATGAAACTTGGGGCATGGGGAGTGGGGCGTTGGGCAGGCAGGTAGGGGTGGTACACACGCACATGCCCTGCCATGCCCTGCGATCCCGCAAAAGGGCACCGTGGGGTCTTGTGGGTTGTCACACGTTGTTATGGGGTGCATATTTGCAGGGACATGAAGATGGGTGACCGCGCCGTAACCGAGACGTGTGTGGTGGCAACATGCCGCCTGGATACCAGCTGGCCTTGCCTCGTTAGATACATTTATCAAAGAGACAACCATTTATGGCTGCATGTGATGGCGTGCCCTTGCGGTGGTCACAGTGGTCACAGTGAGGGCCTGTGGTTGCCCCATACTGGTGGTGGTTGTAAAGAAGTTAGCGAATACAAAACTTTCTTTCTTAAGGTGATTTTGAAGTGGGCATGAGCGATCGTGCACATGGTAACATTTGATGGCCATTCCATGGTGAAGTTGGGAATTGGATGGGATTGTTTGATAAAGATGCGGTGGTGTGTCTTAAAATGAGCTGTGCTAATCTCATTATGAAGTGCTCAAGACAACTCATTATAATAAATCAGAGTTGGAACAAACATTGTCTGCATCATGCCCCAACTTGAACACTACATGAAGTGTGACACCTATGCTACGTGTGTTGCGGGCTAGCTGTGTCAGCAAACAATTTTAGCTTTTAGCCCTCAAATCGTGTCCAACTCGCGCCTCACAATAGGAGCCAGTTGCACCTTGCATGGTAATGTCCACAAACTAACCTAAAACAGTTTAGTGTCCATACTGGGACCAAAGCACACTCATATAGGGATTTTGGTCTGGCAGGCCCCCAGCGGCTTGGCCGGCCAGGGCGGCATATTCTGACCTGGCCTGGCCCCAAGGGCATTCCCAAAAGGGTAGGGAAACATGCCACGAACTACACCCAGATGTTGCTGGATGACCTACTCATCCCAGCCATAACTCATAAAAAATGACTACAATATTTGGAACGAATCCATGCATCGATGCTCCTACACCAATCAGTTTTCTGCACCGCCATAGCCTCGAATTTGCATGTACATAATTATTTCGTCCCCGCAGTGGACCTTTAGCGAGATGACTTGCCTGAACGTGTTAAGACGGGGAGCGTGCCAGGAAACGGCTCGACGCTGGGAAAAGCAGGGGGCTCCGCCTGCGGACGGGCCGTACGAAGCCGAAATTTTATGGCTCCCGCTGGCCCCCCGCCTCGGCGCCCTCGGCCACTGCCCCTTCGCGCTGCGCGCCCCGCGTGGCGCCGGCGTTCCCGAGGACGCACCCCGCGGGTGTACGCGCCAATCGCCCGCTCAGGCGCCAAAAAGTCCGGGCCCCGAAGGGGCCCCCAACTTGTCAACTACTTAACTACGATCGTGTTGCGCAAGGGAGAACCCCGAACATCCTGACACCGCCGCGGGCGCCGTACCGTACGGCCTGATCGCACCCCCACGATCGAAGGCCATCCCTGAAATCCTGCGGAGCCGCGAGTTACGTCCCGTAACCGCCGGCCTGAACGCCGTCACACCCTCGTAAGATCGAGTCTGATGTGTTCTGAACAGAAACTGAATTCAGCAAAATGCGCGAGAAATGCCGTGGGGCATATACGGCTGATTAACTTGTTACTACGGGAAGGATCTCTCTCCAAACATCCTACTACATTTACTAAGTGTTCAGACTGAACGGGAAATTTTGAGTGTTCAGACTGAACGAAAATTGAGTTCGAACACTTTTCTGAACGGGTTTTTGGTTCAATTTTCGGTTCGGCCTACTTCCCACGCCATTTCCGTGCCAATTTTAGCGAGATTACTGACCTGAACGTGTTCAGACGGCGAGCGTGGGAAAAAAACGGCTCGAAACTGTGAAAAGCAGGAGGCTCCGCCTAAAAAACGGCCGTACGAAGCCGAAATTTTTGGGCTCCCGCTGGCCCCCCCGCCTCGGCGCCCTTGGCCACTGCCCCTTCGCACTGCGCACCCCGCGTGGCGCCGGCGTTCCCGAGGACGCACCCCGCGGGTGTACGCGCCAATCGCCCGCTCAGGCGCCAAAAAGTCTGGGCCCCGAAGGGGCCCCCAACTTGTCCCCTACTAGTAACTACGATTTATGAAGCCCGAAAACTTTGGCCGCGGCCGTAGGCCGGAAGTGGGGCCGTCCCCCGCGCCCCCTAGCGCGGGAGCGGACGACGTCCAGGACCGTAGCGAGATGGCCAGTCGGCGTAGTACAAAGAAAATCCCCAAACCTTGGAGATCGAGTCTCAGGAATTCTGAACGGGTGCTGAAACGCTGAACATGTTCAGACTTTTGCGGGCAGGTGGGGCGTCTCGCCAATCCGCGCGGCCTCAGGACATTACGGCGCGTTGACTCTTTTAAGCGTCAAACAAAAAGTCGCGAACTGATATCTGTACTAAAACTTTTCAAGGCACAGGACGTGGGATGTCAAATTTGATAAGCAAGCGAGACGAAATGACAGTTCTGAAGGAAAGCGTTTTCAGCCGTGCTGAACGGAAACGTTCGCGCCTGAACAGGGGAAATAGAATCAAACGAGACGGAATTTTCAGTTAGCGATAGCCCCCCCTCCCCCACTTTTTTCTTGCTGGGCAGTGGGAACTGGGAATTATTGGCAAAGCGTGCGGCATGCTCGGGGCGAAAAACAAAGTGACGTGCTGCGCGAGCAATTTTCCTTGTGCTGGCTGGCGATGGCAGGCAACGTAGGCTAGAAAATTGGGATGGGGAATGCGCAGCCATGGTTTTATACGTCAAAATTTTATGTTTGAAGAGCAAGTGCGAAATTTTATGAGCTGGAGGTGCGTCAACGGAGTGATACCTGCGTGGGAGAGGTCCGTGTCGCTATGGCGACCTGGAAATGGAATGTCGTTGTAGATTTAGGTATTGTAGTATCATGCTTAACTGCTTTACGTATTGGATGCCTAGTGAAATCAGTTTGCTGTTCGTGGAAGGCTTGGGGTGTGGCCAACGAGCTTCTGCTGTCGCCGCATCATATTGGAAAGAACGCTGGATTTTTTGCCACGGGACGTAACCGGCGATGCCGATTGTGAGGCGTTTGTTTCGATGACCGGGGTAGTACCTGCTCTCTTTCTGATGCATTTTCATGGTTGCGTTCTTTCCATTTCGCCGAATCCACCTAGTCGCAGCAAAGACATAGCGTAGCAAGGGTTTTTAAAAACGCAGATTAGCCGTGCAGGACGCCATCTTCATGGTCCTTCGCATGTCCTGTGTGAACGTCCGTTGCCCAAGGATCTGTGATGCTTTTTTCTGGAATATACTGGGCGGTGAAAGCCCCTCTGGATGCTTGCCTGGTCACGGGTTTGGGGCGTCATTTACTGCTGTACTCGCTGACATTCATGGTGCTTTCTGCGTAAGCTGACTTGCTTCGCACGTGGATTTTGACTGGACTGAAGAGCGCGTCTGGTAGCATGTTTACGTGGTGTATAAGGTGATCAATCAACCATTTGTTTATAGAAGGTGTGACAATAGAAGGTGTGTTATATATTTCTTCATCAAGCATGTCAAAAGTAATCTCCACTCGCTTACAACCTGAATTTTGCTTTGCTGGGTCTGCTGTGTTTGTGTCTCACTGTGCAGGCTATCCCCTTGGTTGATCAACCAGGTGATTTTTGGTGGCAGCGGGGCCATATACTCTTCTTGGTGTTTTTCATCCATGGCATGTCAACCAACGCATGCATGCCAGCCCCTCCCACACCCACGCACACATGTTAGCTATACCCCACAAACCCACGCATGGATTCCAGCCACCCCCCACATGCCCGCATGCATGCCAGCCACCCCACCAATCCACGCACGCATGCCAGCCACCCCCACACCCACGCACGCATGCCAGCCACCCCACAACCCACTTATGCATTCCAGCAACCCCCACAGCCACTTACGCATGCCAGCCACCCCCCACACCCACGCACGCATGGCAGCCACCCCACGAACCCACGCACGCGTGCCAGCCCCCCCTTAAAACCACGCATGCATGGCAGCTCCCCACCACACCCACGCATGCATGCCACTCCCCCCGCCAACCACCCACGCATGCCAGCCCCCCGACACACGCATGGCAGCCCCCCCACACACCCACGCACGCATGCCAGCCCTACCCCACATGCAGGCATGCATGCCAGCCACCCCCCACACCCACGCATGCATGCCAGCCCCTCCCACACCCACCCCCGCATGCCAGCTACCCCACAAACCCACGCATGCATGCCAGCGACCCCCCACATGCACGCATGCATGCCAGCCACCCCACCAACCCACGCACGCATGCCAGCCCATCACAAACCCGCTTATGCATGCCAGCCACCCCCCACACCCACGTACGCATGCCAGCCACCCCACACACCCACGCACGCATGGCAGCCACCCCACCAACCCACACACGCGTGCCAGCCCCCCCTAACCCCACGCATGCATGGCAGCCCCCCACCACACCCACGCATGCATGCCACTCCCCCCCACACCCACGCACGCATGCGAGCCCCCCCACACACCCACGCACGCATGCGAGCCCCCCCACACACCCACGCACGCATGCCAGCCCCCCCCACATGCACGCATGCATGCCAGCCACCCCACCAACCCATGCATGCCAGCCACCCCCGTCACCAACGTACGCATGGCAGCTCCCCACCACACCCACGCATGCATGCCACTCCCCCCCACACCCATGCGTGCATGGCAGCTCCCCCCCAAACCCACGCATGCATGCCAGCCCATCACAAACCCATGCACGCATGCCACCCCCCACACCCACTTACGCATGCCAGCCACCCCACACACCCACGCACGCATGGCAGCCACCCCACGAACCCACACACGCGTGCCAGCCCCCCCCTAACCCCACGCATGCATGGCAGCCCCCCACCACACCCACGCATGCATGCCACTCCCCCCCACACCCACGCACGCATGCGAGCCCCCCCCACACCCACGCACGCATGCGAGGCCCCCCCACACCCACGCAAGCATGCCAGCCCCCCCCCATGAAGTCATAGTGGGCACCACGGAGTCATGCTATGATTTAATTTTTTCAATTTAATAATGGGAATGACGGATGGTGCATGTGTGAACAAAGGAATGAAAGGATTGCCACTCAATGAATATTAATTAATGATGAAAATGGGAGTTTGCATGGGAGTGTTTGGTCCTTATGGCTGGCTTGCAAAAAGCAGTACCCAAATTTCGAAGTATTTGACAGCGAAATATCTGTAAAGTATATCGCATGGTATAATTAATTAATGAATGGTACGCTGAAATTCATTGTGCGGGCTCTCTCTGCACGTGATAAACAATTTTAGCTTTGAGGGCATGCAACAAGACATGCTAGCATTGAAATGAAATTAAATTATAACATGACTTGTTGGGAGATCATGTACGACATGTAGCATAATTACGTACATGGCCACAATTGTCCAATCAGGGCCCTCCTCTAGGTAGACTGTGCTAGGCAATTACAATTAGACAAATAAGGTCAAAAAAGGTTTAATTCTTCACCTACCTCCATCCATCCAGCAAGGGAATATGTTAGCCAGTGCTACATGATGATCTCCCAACGGAGTCATGTTATGATGCGAAATAGTTCAGGATAAAATTTGTCAGAATTTCACTGGCGATACGAACGTAACGAAATTTCCAAGTATCCGACGCCGAAATATCATTGTTGTATCGAATGGTATGCTGAAATTCATTGTGGTCAAGTCCGAGCTGATAAATTTGTCAGAAATTTCATTTTCGATACGAACGTGACGAAATTTCCAAGTATCTCACGCTCGGAGAGCTTCCACGGTGTTCACGGGGAAGGGTCCGTTGCGCGTGGCGCACGGCGGCGGTTCGTCCCGGTCGGAATCGTCCGCCCGCGCGTCCTCCGTGGAAGGGTCTTGGCGCGTCGCGCGGGCCGGTGCGGTTGGCGCCCAGAAGGTCGACTATCGGCCTCTGGGCCGCTAGCGGCGAGTCACGTCCTCTCAAGTCGGGGAGGGGGGGCGATAGCCCCCCCTCCCCCACTTTTTTCTTGTCCCCTAATGTAACTACGATTTATGAAGCCCGAAAACTTTGGCCGAGGCCGTAGGCCGAAGGTGGGGCCGTCCCCCGCGCCCCCTAGCGCGGGAGCGGACGACGTCCAGGACCGTAGCGAGATGGCCAATCGGCGTAGTACAAAGAAAATCCCCAAACCTTGGAGATCGATCTCGAGTTTCTGAACGGGTGCTGAAACGCTGAACATGTTCAGACTTTTGCGGGCAGGTGGGGCGTCTCGCCAATCCGCGCGGCCTCAGGAATTACGGCGCGTTGACTTTTTTAAGCGTCAAACAAGCTACTGGCGAACCGATATCTCTAAAACTTTTCACAGTTTCCCGTTGCACCACTTTGGACGGGGACCAACCGGTGCACGCCGTTTCGAATAACGCGCTCGAATAGGGCCACAACGTGAATGGAATGCGATTTTCTGAACGGATGGATCAAATTTGCAGGACGGTTGGAAGGTTCAGAGCCGAACTGGCGTTCAGTCAGGGTGGGGCGAAATAGCAGTGGGAACTGGGAATTATTGGCAAAGCGTGCGGCATGCTCGGGGCGAAAAACAAAGTGACGTGCTGCGCGAGCAATTTTCCTTGTGCTGGCTGGCGATGGCAGGCAACGTAGGCTAGAAAATTGGGATGGGGAATGCGCAGCCATGGTTTTATACGTCAAAATTTTATGTTTGAAGAGCAAGTGCGAAATTTTCTGAGCTGGAGGTGCGTCAACGGAGTGATACCTGCGTGGGAGAGGTCCGTGTCGCTATGGCGACCTGGAAATGGAATGTCGTTGTAGATTTAGGTATTGTAGTATCATGCTTAACTGCTTTACGTATTGGGTGCCTAGTGAAATCAGTTTGCTGTTCGTGGAAGGCTTGGGGTGTGGCCAACGAGCTTCTGCTGTCGCCACATCATATTGGAAAGAACGCTGGATTTTTTGCCACGGGACGTAACCGGCGATGCCGATGGTGAGGCGTTTGTTTCGATGACCGGGGTAGTACCTGCTCTCTTTCTGATGCATTTTCATGGTTGCGTTCTTTCCATTTCGCCGAATCCACCTAGTCGCAGCAAAGACATAGCGTAGCAAGGGTCTGCGTTTTATTTTCTTAGCCGTGCAGGACGCCATCTTCATGGTCCTTCGCATGTCCTGTGTGAACGTCCGTTGCCCAAGGATCTGTGATGCTTTTTTCTGGAATATACTGGGCGGTGAAAGCCCCTCTGGATGCTTGCCTGGTCACGGGTTTGGGGCGTCATTTACTGCTGTACTGGCTGACATTCATGGTGCTTTCTGCGTAAGCTGACTTGCTTTGCACGTGGATTTTGACTGGACTGAAGAGCGCGTCTGGTAGCATGTTTACGTGGTGTATAAGGTGATCAATCAACCATTTGTTTATAGAAGGTGTGACAATAGAAGGTGTGTTATATATTTCTTCATCAAGCATGTCAAAAGTAATCTCCACTCGCTTACAACCTGAATTTTGCTTTGCTGGGTCTGCTGTGTTTGTGTCTCACTGTGCAGGCTATCCCCTTGGTTGATCAACCAGGTGATTTTTGGTGGCAGCGGGGCCATATACTCTTCTTGGCGTTTTTCATCCATGGCATGTCAACCAACGCATGCATGCCAGCCCCTCCCACACCCACGCACACATGTTAGCTATACCCCACAAACCCACGCATGGATTCCAGCCACCCCCCACATGCCCGCATGCATGCCAGCCACCCCACCAATCCACGCACGCATGCCAGCCACCCCCACACCCACGCACGCATGCCAGCCACCCCACAACCCACTTATGCATTCCAGCAACCCCCACAGCCACTTACGCATGCCAGCCACCCCCCACCCCCACGCACGCATGGCAGCCACCCCACGAACCCACGCACGCGTGCCAGCCCCCCCTTAAAACCACGCATGCATGGCAGCTCCCCACCACACCCACGCATGCATGCCACTCCCCCCGCCAACCACCCACGCATGCCAGCCCCCCGACACACGCATGGCAGCCCCCCCCCACACCCACGCACGCATGCCAGCCCTACCCCACATGCAGGCATGCATGCCAGCCACCCCCCACACCCACGCATGCATGCCAGCCCCTCCCACACCCACGCCCGCATGCCAGCTACCCCACAAACCCACGCATGCATGCCAGCGACCCCCCACATGCACGCATGCATGCCAGCCACCCCACCAACCCACGCACGCATGCCAGCCCATCACAAACCCACTTATGCATGCCAGCCACCCCCCACACCCACGTACGCATGCCAGCCACCCCACACACCCACGCACGCATGGCAGCCACCCCACCAACCCACACACGCGTGCCAGCCCCCCCCTAACCCCACGCATGCATGGCAGCCCCCCACCACACCCACGCATGCATGCCACTCCCCCCCACACCCACGCACGCATGCGAGCCCCCCCCACACCCACGCACGCATGCGAGCCCCCCCCACACCCACGCACGCATGCCAGCCCCACCCCACATGCAGGCATGCATGCCAGCCACCCCCCACACCCACGCATGCATGCCAGCCCCTCCCACACCCACGCCCGCATGCCAGCTACCCCACAAACCCACGCATGCATGCCAGCGACCCCCCACATGCACGCATGCATGCCAGCCACCCCACCAACCCACGCACGCATGCCAGCCCATCACAAACCCACTTATGCATGCCAGCCACCCCCCACACCCACGTACGCATGCCAGCCACCCCACACACCCACGCACGCATGGCAGCCACCCCACCAACCCACACACGCGTGCCAGCCCCCCCTAACCCCACGCATGCATGGCAGCCCCCCACCACACCCACGCATGCATGCCACTCCCCCCCACACCCACGCACGCATGCGAGCCCCCCCCACACCCACGCACGCATGCGAGGCCCCCCCACACCCACGCAAGCATGCCAGCCCCACCCCACATGCAGGCAAGCATGCCAGCCACCCCCCACACCCACGCATGCATGCCAACCCCTCCCACACCCACGCCTGCATGCCAGCTACCCCACAAACCCACGCATGCATGCCAGCGACCCCCCACATGCACGCATGCATGCCTGCCACCCCACCAACCCACGCACGCATGCCAGCCCATCACAAACCCACTTATGCATGCCAGCCACCCCCCACACCCACGTACGCATGCCAGCCACCCCACACACCCACGCACGCATGGCAGCCACCCCACCAACCCACACACGCGTGCCAGCCCCCCCCTAACCCCACGCATGCATGGCAGCCCCCCACCACACCCACGCATGCATGCCACTCCCCCCCACACCCACGCACGCATGCGAGCCCCCCCCACACCCACGCACGCATGCGAGCCCCCCACACACCCACGCACGCATGGCAGCCACCCCACGAACCCACACACGCGTGCCAGCCCCCCCTAACCCCACGCATGCATGGCAGCCCCCCACCACACCCACGCATGCATGCCACTCCCCCCCACACCCACGCACGCATGCGAGCCACCCCCCACACCCACGCATGCATGCCAACCCCTCCCACACCCACGCCTGCATGCCAGCTACCCCACAAACCCACGCATGCATGCCAGCGACCCCCCACATGCACGCATGCATGCCTGCCACCCCACCAACCCACGCACGCATGCCAGCCCATCACAAACCCACTTATGCATGCCAGCCACCCCCCACACCCACGTACGCATGCCAGCCACCCCACACACCCACGCACGCATGGCAGCCACCCCACGAACCCACACACGCGTGCCAGCCCCCCCTAACCACACGCATGCATGGCAGCCCCCCACCACACCCACGCATGCATGCCACTCCCCCCCACACCCACGCACGCATGCGAGCCCCCCCCACACCCACGCACGCATGCGAGGCCCCCCACACCCACGCAAGCATGCCAGCCCCCCCCATGAAGTCATAGTGGGCACCACGGAGTCATGCTATGTTTTAATTTTTTCAATTTAATAATGGGAATGACGGATGGTGCATGTGTGAACAAAGGAATGAAAGGATTGCCACTCAATGAATATTAATTAATGATGAAAATGGGAGTTTGCATGGGAGTGTTTGGTCCTTATGGCTGGCTTGCAAAAAGCAGTACCCAAATTTCGAAGTATTTGACAGCGAAATATCTGTAAAGTATATCGCATGGTATAATTAATTAATGAATGGTACGCTGAAATTCATTGTGCGGGCTCTCTCTGCATGTGATAAACAATTTTAGCTTTGAGGGCATGCAACAAGACATGCTAGCATTAAAATGAAATTAAATTATAACATGACTAGTTGGGAGATCATGTACGACAGACATGTAGCATAATTACGTACATGGCCACAATTGTGCCAATCAGGGCCCTCCTCTAGGTAGACTGTGCTAGGCAATTACAATTAGACAAATAAGGTCATTCAAAAAGGTTTAATTCTTCACCTACCTCCATCCATCCAGCAAGGGAATATGTTAGCCAGTGCTACATGATGATCTCCCAACGGAGTCATGTTATGATGCGAAATAGTTCAGGATAAAATTTGTCAGAATTATTTCATTGTGGTTCAGTCCGAGCTGAAAATTTGTCAGAATTTTTAATTTCGATACGAACGTGACGAAATTTCCAAGTATCTCACGCTCGGAGAGCTTTCACGGTGTTCACGGGGAAGGGTCCGTTGCGAGTGGCGCACGGAGGCGGTTCGTCCCGGTCGGAATCGTCCGCTCGCGCGTCCTCCGTGGAAGGGTCTTGGCGCGTCGCGCGGGCCGGTGCGGTTGGCGCCCAGAAGGTCGACTATCGGCCTCTGGGCCGCTAGCGGCGAGTCACGTCCTCTCAAGTCGGGGAGGGGGGGCGATAGCCCCCCCTCCCCCACTTTTTTCTTGTCCCCTACTAGTAACTACGATTTATGACGCCCGAAAACTTTGGCCGCGGCCGTAGGCCGAAGGTGGGGCCGTCCCCCGCGCCCCCTAGCGCGGGAGCGGACGACGTCCAGGACCGTTGCGAGATGGCCAATCGCGTAGTACAAAGAAAATCCCCAAACCTTGGAGATCGAGTCTGAGGTATTCTGAACGGGTGCTGAAATGCTGAACACGTTCAGACTTTCGCGGGCAGGTGGGGCGTCTCGCCAATCCGCGCGGCCTCAGGACGGTACGGCGCGTTGACTTTTTTAATCGTCAAACAAAAAGTCGCGAACCAATCTCTCCCAAACATCCCAGGCCTTTGTAGAATTTAGTAGAGGATACGAGCTGGCGCACAAGAACGCCTACTTAATGGTCGAGTAGTTTAAATAAGGAGTCGATAAATTTCACAACGGTGGAACGACGGTATGTGCAGTTCGAAAAATATAGAATGCGATTTTCTGAACGGATGGATCCAATTTTCAGGACGGGTGGAAGGTTCAGAGCCTAACAGGCGTTCAATCAGGGTGGGGTGAAATGGTTCAGGCCGAAAGTTGGCACATTTTCAATGGAAATACGAACGTAACGAAATTTCCAAGTATCTTCCACCGAAATATCTCTAAAGTATATCGCATGGTATAATCGCATGGAAAAAAGTCTTGCTGGGCAGTGGGAACTGGGAATTATTGGCAAAGCGTGCGGCATGCTCGGGGCGAAAAACAAAGTGACGTGCTGCGCGAGCAATTTTCCTTGTGCTGGCTGGCGATGGCAGGCAACGTAGGCTAGAAAATTGGGATGGGGAATGCGCAGCCATGGTTTTAGGCTTGGGGTGTGGCCAACGAGCTTCTGCTGTCGCCACATCATATTGGAAAGAACGCTGGATTTTTTGCCACGGGACGTAACCGGCGATGCCGATGGTGAGGCGTTTGTTTCGATGACCGGGGTAGTACCTGCTCTCTTTCTGATGCATTTTCATGGTTGCGTTCTTTCCATTTCGCCGAATCCACCTAGTCGCAGCAAAGACATAGCGTAGCAAGGGTCTGCGTTTTATTTTCTTAGCCGTGCAGGACGCCATCTTCATGGTCCTTCGCATGTCCTGTGTGAACGTCCGTTGCCCAAGGATCTGTGATGCTTTTTTCTGGAATATACTGGGCGGTGAAAGCCCCTCTGGATGCTTGCCTGGTCACGGGTTTGGGGCGTCATTTACTGCTGTACTGGCTGACATTCATGGTGCTTTCTGCGTAAGCTGACTTGCTTCGCACGTGGATTTTGACTGGACTGAAGAGCGCGTCTGGTAGCATGTTTACGTGGTGTATAAGGTGATCAATCAACCATTTGTTTATAGAAGGTGTGACAATAGAAGGTGTGTTATATATTTCTTCATCAAGCATGTCAAAAGTAATCTCCACTCGCTTACAACCTGAATTTTGCTTTGCTGGGTCTGCTGTGTTTGTGTCTCACTGTGCAGGCTATCCCCTTGGTTGATCAACCAGGTGATTTTTGGTGGCAGCGGGGCCATATACTCTTCTTGGCGTTTTTCATCCATGGCATGTCAACCAACGCATGCATGCCAGCCCCACCACACCCACGCATGCATGCCACTCCCCCGCCAACCACCCACGCATGCCAGCCCCCCGACACACGCATGGCAGCCCCCCCCACACCCACGCACGCATGCCAGCCCTACCCCACATGCAGGCATGCATGCCAGCCACCCCCCACACCCACGCATGCATGCCAGCCCCTCCCACACCCACGCCCGCATGCCAGCTACCCCACAAACCCACGCATGCATGCCAGCGACCCCCCACATGCACGCATGCATGCCAGCCACCCCACCAACCCACGCACGCATGCCAGCCCATCACAAACCCACTTATGCATGCCAGCCACCCCCCACACCCACGCACGCATGCCAGCCACCCCACACACCCACGCACGCATGGCAGCCACCCCACCAACCCACACACGCGTGCCAGCCCCCCCCTAACCCCACGCATGCATGGCAGCCCCCCACCACACCCACGCATGCATGCCACTCCCCCCCACACCCACGCACGCATGCGAGCCCCCCCCACACCCACGCACGCATGCGAGCCCCCCACACACCCACGCACGCATGCCAGCCCCACCCCACATGCAGGCATGCATGCCAGCCATCCCCCACACCCACGCATGCATGCCAGCCCCTCCCACACCCACGCCTGCATGCCAGCTACCCCACAAACCCACGCATGCATGCCAGCGACCCCCCACATGCACGCATGCATGCCAGCCACCCCACCAACCCACGCACGCATGCCAGCCCATCACAAACCCACTTATGCATGCCAGCCACCCCCCACACCCACGTACGCATGCCAGCCACCCCACACACCCACGCACGCATGGCAGCCACCCCACGAACCCACACACGCGTGCCAGCCCCCCCTAACCCCACGCATGCATGGCAGCCCCCCACCACACCCACGCATGCATGCCACTCCCCCCCACACCCACGCACGCATGCGAGCCCCCCCCACACCCACGCACGCATGCGAGGCCCCCCACACCCACGCAAGCATGCCAGCCCCCCCCATGAAGTCATAGTGGGCACCACGGAGTCATGCTATGTTTTAATTTTTTCAATTTAATAATGGGAATGACGGATGGTGCATGTGTGAACAAAGGAATGAAAGGATTGCCACTCAATGAATATTAATTAATGATGAAAATGGGAGTTTGCATGGGAGTGTTTGGTCCTTATGGCTGGCTTGCAAAAAGCAGTACCCAAATTTCGAAGTATTTGACAGCGAAATATCTGTAAAGTATATCGCATGGTATAATTAATTAATGAATGGTACGCTGAAATTCATTGTGCGGGCTCTCTCTGCATGTGATAAACAATTTTAGCTTTGAGGGCATGCAACAAGACATGCTAGCATTAAAATGAAAATAAATTATAACATGACTAGTTGGGAGATCATGTACGACATGTAGCATAATTACGTACATGGCCACAATTGTGCCAATCAGGGCCCTCCTCTAGGTAGACTGTGCTAGGCAATTACAATTAGACAAATAAGGTCATTCAAAAAGGTTTAATTCTTCACCTACCTCCATCCATCCAGCAAGGGAATATGTTAGCCAGTGCTACATGATGATCTCCCAACGGAGTCATGTTATGATGCGAAATAGTTCAGGATAAAATTTGTCAGAATTTCACTGGCGATACGAACGTAACGAAATTTCCAAGTATCCGACGCCGAAATATCATTGTTGTATCGAATGGTATGCTGAAATTCATTGTGGTTGTTTGGAATAAACGTACACCTATTTACCTGGAAATTCATTGTGGTTCTGTCCGAGCTGACAAATTTGTCAGAAATTTCATTTTCGATACGAACGTGACGAAATTTCCAAGTATCTCACGCTCGGAGAGCTTCCACGGTGTTCACGGGGAAGGGTCCGTTGCGCGTGGCGCACGGCGGCGGTTCGTCCCGGTCGGAATCGTCCGCTCGCGCGTCCTCCGTGGAAGGGTCTTGGCGCGTCGCGCGGGCCGGTGCGGTTGGCGCCCAGAAGGTCGACTATCGGCCTCTGGGCCGCTAGCGGCGAGTCACGTCCTCTCAAGTCGGGGAGGGGGGGCGATAGCCCCCCCTCCCCCACTTTTTTCTTGTCCCCTTCTAGTGACTACGATTAACCCCAACGCAAAAGTTTGGCGAACCGTGAGGCCCGAAAAGTGGCCCGTACGAAAACCGCGAGCGCAGGGCGGCCGATAGTCAGGGCGATTCGGAGATCCGCGGTGGCGCCCAATCGGAGCAGTTGCCCGAAAAGTGGCAAACTAGGCAGATCGAGTCTCACACGTTCTGAACGGGCTCTGAAACGGCAGTTACGTCCAGATCCGGTTCAGCACTTTTGCGGGCAGGTGGGAGGCCAGCCAATGACCGCGGCCAGATATAAATACGGAACCCGGCACGATGTCGACTTCTTCGCGGGCGTCAAACTCTGTGTCGCGTTGCATCTCTAACGAAACATCCCATGCCTTGCGGCGATCAACTGCGGCTACTGGGCCCATCGCTAGGCCGAGAGCGCGCCGTTCTTTTTGGCCGTAGCGTTCAGTGCGTCAGGTCAACGGAGCGTTCAGAAATCGTCTAGAAACCGTGAAAAAAATGTTTCGAAACCGTGAAAATTTGGGCGTTACGGCCGTTTTGTTGTCCGCATTTCGTTCAGAAACCGTTTCACTGAGTTGTTCCGCATCACTTTTCGATTCAGACCGAAGTTATAGTCTGAACATTATGTGACTGATATTTATTCTTAAATTATACGGAAATTTTTAGTTGGAGGAGTGGAGAGTAGTATGATGCTTGCTGGACGAATTTCTGCCACATTCCGTACTTACCAAGCAGGGAAAAATTGACTTGGGAGGATTTTCAAGTGGGTAGTACGCGGTGCTGGACCGCCTGGACGCGCCCAAGCAATCGAACGTGCATAAACCAGGACTGCGAGGGGGAGAGGGGGCGACATGCTGCGACAGCACTTAATTTAATTTCCTGCTGGCTGGGGATGGCGGTCAACGCTGCCTGGAAAATTGGCGATGGACAATGCGTGGGCATTGCTTTTAAAGCGTTCAATGTTCCATTTCGATGCGTACCTTTGAATTGTTTCTGATCTGGCTGGCCGTCGATGGGCAGTCTCGCGCGTGGGAGAGGTTCGGGGCGCTATGGCCTGCTGCGATAGCTAGCGACCTGGAAATGGAATGTCGTTGTAGATTTAGGTATTATACTATCGTGCTTCTTTGCTTGACGTCTTGGGTGCCTAGTGAAATCAGTTTGCTGTTCGTTGAAGGCGTGGGGTGTGGCCGACGAGTTTCTGTTGTCGTCACACAATATTGGAATGAACGCTGGATTTGTTGCCATGGGACGTACGCTGGCGATGCCGATGGTGAGTCGTTTGTTTTGATGACCGGGCTAGTGCCTGCTCTCTTTCTGATGCGTTTCCACGGTTGCGTTCTTTCCATGTCGCCGAATTCGCCTAGCGTAGCAAGACATAGCGTAGCAGGCGGCTGCGTTATAATTTCTTATCTGTACAGGACGCCATCTTCATCGTCCTTCGCATTTCCTGTGTGAGCGTCCGTTGCCAGAGGATCTGTGATGCTATTCTCCGGAATATAGTGGTCATGGAAAGCTCCTCTGGATGCTTGTCTGGTCACGAGTTTAGGGCGTCATTTACTGCTGTACTGGCTGACATTCATGGTGCTTTCTGCGTAAGATAATCTGCCTTGCTTCGCACGTGGATTTTCACTGGGATGAAGAGCGCGTCTGGTAACATGTTTACGTGGTGTATAAGGTGATCAATCAACCATTTGAACATAGAAGGTGTGACAGTAGAAGGTGTTTTATATTTCTTCATCAAGCAAGTCAAAAGTAATCTCCACTGGCTTACAACCTGAATCTTGCTTTGCTGGGTCTGCTGTGTTTCTGTCTCATGGTGCAGGCTATCCCCTTGGTTGACCAACCAGGTGATTTGTGGTGCCAGCGGGGCCATATTATTTTCTTCTCATTTTCCATCCATGGCATCGGACCGCATGGGCGGGCGGGAGGGCAGAGAGGGCAGGGCAGGCCAGGCCAGGCCAGGCCACGCAGGGGAGGCTGCAAGGGTATGGAGCACAGGTAGGCTGGCAGGCAAGGGACAAGGGGCAGGGGACATTGGGCATGAGCCATGAGGCTTGAGCTACGAGCCTTGGGGCATGGGGTTGGGGGAGGCGGGAAACAGACGGGCAGGCAGCCAGCCCGACATCCACATAATTAGGGGCCAGACAGCAATCAGGGGCACCCCGGGCCCACTTATGCATGCCAGCCACCCCGCTCACCAACGTGCGAATGCCAGCCACCCGTGGCACCCACGCTCGCATGGCAGCCACCCCACAAAGCTAGGCACGCATGCCAGCCACCCCCTAAACCCACGCACGCATGCAAGCCACCCCCACACCCGCGCACGCATGGCAGCCCCCCCCACACCCACGCATGCATGCCAGCCACCCCACAAACCCATGCACGCATGCCAGCCACCCCCACACCCACGCACGCATGCCAGCCACCCCACGAGCCCACGCATGCATGCCAGCCACCCCCCACATGCACGCATGGATGCCAGCCACCCCCCACATGCACGTGGATGCCAGCCACCCCCCACACCCACGCACGCATGGCAGCCACCCCCCACACCCACGCACGCATGGCAGCCCACCCCACGAACCCAGGCACGCATGCCAGCCCCCCCCTAAACCCACGCACGCATGGCAGCCCACCCCCAAACCCAGGCACGCATGCCAGCCACCCCCACACCCACGCACGCATGCCAGCAACCCCCACACCCACGCACGGATGCCAGCCCCCCCACAAACCCACGCATGCATGCCAGCCCCGCCCCAAACCCACGCACGCATGCCAGCCACCCCCACACCCACGCACGCATGTCAGCCCCCCCACACACCCACGCATGCATGCCAGCCCCCCCCAAACCCACACACGCGTGCCAGCCCCCCCCACATGCACGCATGCATGGCAGCCCCCCCACAAACCCACTTATGCATGCCAGCCACCCCCGTCACCAAGGTACGCATGCCGTCCCCCCCCACACCCATGCACGCATGCCAGCCCGCCCCGCCCCACATGCGTGCATGGCAGCTCGCCCCCACACCCACGCATGCATGGCAGCCCCCCCACAAACCCACGCATGCATGCCAGCCACCCCACAAACCTGTGCACGCATGCCAGCCACCCCCACACCCACGCACGAATGCCAGCCCCCCCACAAACCCACGCATGCATGCCAGCCCCGCACCAAACCCACGCACGCATGCCAGCCACCCCCACACCTACGCACGCATGTCAGCCCCCCCACACACCCACGCATGCATGCCAGCCCCCCCCAAACCCACACACGCGTGCCAGCCCCCCCCACATGCACGCATGCATGGCAGCCCCCCACAAACCCACTTTATATGCATGCCAGCCACCCCCGTCACCAAGGTACGCATGCCGTCCCCCCCCCACCCATGCACGCATGCCAGCCCGCCCCGCCCCACATGCGTGCATGGCAGCTCCCCCACAAACCCACGCATGCATGCCAGCCACCCCACAAACCCATGCATGCATGCCAGCCACCCCCACACCCAGGCACGCATGCCAGCCACCCCACGAGCCCACGCATGCATGCCAGCCACCCCCCACATGCGCGCATGGATGCCAGCCACCCCCCACATGCACGTGCATGCCAGCCACCCCCCACACCCACGCACGCATGGCAGCCACCCCACGAACCCAGGCACGCATGCCAGCCACCCCCACACCCACGCACGCATGCCAGCCACCCCACGAACCCACGCATGCATGCCAGCCACCCCCCACATGCACGCATGGATGCCAGCCACCCCCCACATGCATGTGCATGCCAGCCACCCCCCACACCCACATACGCATGCCAGCCACCCCCCACACCCACGCACGCATGGCAGCCCACCCCACGAACCCACGCACGCATGCCAGCCCCCCCCTAAACCCACGCATGCATGGCAGCTCCCCACCACACCCACGACTGGATAGGGCTGGCCTGACGCGCCCCATGGTCGCGCACAAGGGCACTGTCGAGTCATGTACAAAACATTGTCTGCATGTAGTCATAGTGGGCATGACCGATGGTGCATGCGTTTACAAAGGATTGCCACTTGATGAATATTAATGAACGATGAACATGGGAGTTTGCATGGAAGTGTTTGGTCGTTATGGCTGCCGCTTGCAAAAAGCGGTACCCACATTGTGTCCTGCATGGCATAGCTGCATTGTGAGCTTCAGTTGCTAGGAAGTAATGAGTAAGGAAATACTTGCATGCAATGAACGGCGACGTCTCACAATCTACGGTACTATTCGGACAGGGTTGATGTACTAGTAGTACGACGCGTGCTGGACGTGCCCGTGAGGGACGGAGCGTGGGATCGACGGTGCGGCGGGCCGGCGCGAGCGCGCGCGATGGGAAGCCCCCAAAGGAAGGCCGCCGAGCGTTCGCCCCCTGGCGTAGTAGGCCGGGCCGGTCGGCGGGCTCAACCCGGCGGGTCGAAGCTTTCGGCGGGGGCCTCAGGGCCCCTGGTGGCGTAGTGCGTCCGAATAAGTGGGGGGCCTTGGCCCCCCCACTAGTCCCCTTCTAGTGACTACGATTAACACGGACGAAAAAATTGGTCAAACCGTGAGGCCCGAAAAGTGGCCCGTACGAAAACCGCGAGCGCAGGGCGGCCGATAGTCAGGGCGATTCGGAGATCCGCGGTGGCGCCCAATCGGAGCAGTTGCCCGAAAAGTGGCAAACTAGGCAGATCGAGTCTCACACGTTCTGAACGGGGGCTGAAACGTCTGATCTGTCCAGATCCGGTTCAGCACTTTTGCGGGCAGGGGTTGATCCGGTTCAGAACTTTGTTCAGCAGGGGGGGCGGCCCGCCAATGGGAGGATCAAGAAAACACAGGCAGGTTGACGGACCTGAAACGCGATGTCAAGTTGTTGCGCGGCCCTCAAACTCTTGCGCGAATGCATCTCTTACGAAACATCCCATGCCTTGTGGCGATCAACTTCGGCTACTGCGCCCATCGCTAGGCCGAGAGCGCGCCGTCCTCAAATTTCGTAGCGTTCAGTGCGGCAGCTCGACGGAACGTCCAGAAAATGTTTAGAAGCCGTAGCATTTTGGGCGTTACGGCCGTTTTCCTGTCCGCATTGCGTGCAGAAACCGTTTCACTGAGTGTTTTCGCATCACTTTTCGATTCAGACCGAAGTTATAGTCTGAACATGATGTGACTGATATTGATTCTAAATTTATACGCAAAGTTTTAGTTGGAGGAGTTGAGAGTAGTATGTTGCTTGCTGGACGAATTTCTGCCAGATCCCGTACTAAGCAAGCAGGGGAAAATGACTTGGGAGGATTTTCAAGTGGGTAGTACGCGGTGCTGGACCGCTTGGACGCGCCCAAGCAATCGAACGTGCATAAACCAGGACTGCGAGGGGGAGAGGGGACGACATGCTGCGACAGCACTTAATATTGGGGATGGCGGTCAACGCTGCTTGGAAAATTGGGGATGGACAATGCGTGGGCATTGCTTTTATAGCGTTCAATGTTCAATTTCGATGCGTACCTTTGAATTGTTTCTGATCTGGCTGGCCGTCGATGGGCATTCACGTGCGTGGGAGAGGTTCGTGGCGCTGTTCTCCTGCTGCGATAGCTAGCGACCTGGAAATGGAATGTCGTTGTAGATTTAGGTATTATGTTATCGTGATTCTTTGCTTGACGTATTGGGTGCCTAGTGAAATCAGTTTGCTGTTCGTGGAAGGCGTGGGTGTGGCCGACGAGTTTCTGTTGTCGTCACACAATATTGGAATGAACGCTGGATTTGTTGCCACGGGACGTACGCTGGCGATGCCGATGGTGAGTCGTTTGTTTCGATGACCGGGATAGTGCCTGCTCTCTTTCTGATGCGTTTCCTCGGTTGCGTTGTTTCCATTTGGCCGAACTCACCTAGTCGCAGCGAAGACATAGCGTAGCAAGGGTCTGCGTTTCATTTTCTTAGCCGTGCAGGACGCCATCTTCATGGTCCTTCGGGTTTCCCGTGTCAACGTCCGTTGCCAGAGGATCTGTGATGATTTTTTCTGGAATATACTGGGCGGTGAAAGCCCCTGTGGATGCTTGCCTGGTCATGAGTTTAGGGCGTCATTTACTGCTGTACTCGCTGACATTCATGGTGCTTACTGCGTAAGATAATCTGCCTTGCTTCGCGCGTGGATTTTCACTGGGATGAAGAGCGCGTCTGGTAACATGTTTACGTGGTGTATAAGGTGATCAATCAACCATTTGTTCATAGAAGGTGTGACCGTAGAAGGTGTGTTGTATTTCTTCATCAAGCAAGTCAAAAGTAATCTCCACTGGCTTACAACCTGAATCTTGCTTTGCTGGGTCTGCTGTGTTCCTGTCTCATTGTGCAGGCTATCCCCTTGGTTGTCCAACCAGGTGATTTGTGGTGCCAGCGGGGCCATATTATTTTCTTCTCATTTTCCATCCGTGGCAACGGACCGCATGGGCGGGCGGGAGGGCAGAGAGGGCAGGGCAGGCCAGGCCAGGCGAGGCAGGAAAGGCTGCAAGGGTATGCAGCACAGGTAGGCTGGCAGGCAAGGGCCATGGGGCATGAGCCATGGGGCTTGAGCTACGAGCCTTGCGGCATGGGGTTTGGGGATGGGGCAAACAGGAGGGCAGGCAGCCAGCCACATCCACATGATTAGGGGCCAGACAGCAATCAGGGGCACCGCGGGCCCACTTATGCATGCCAGGCACCCCACCAACCCACGTAGCATGCAAGCCACCCCCATGCCCACGCACGCATGCCAGCCACCCCCCCCCCCTTACACAAACCCACTTATGCATGCCAGCCACCCCCCACACCCACGTACGCATGCCAGCCACCCTTCACACCCACGCACGCATGGCAGCCACCCCACGAACCCAGGCACGCATGCCAGCCCCCCCCTAAACCCACGCATGCATGGCAGCCCCCCCCACACCCACGCATGCATGCCACTCCGCCCCCACACCCACGGACGCATGCCAGCCACCCCCCATACCCACGTACGCCCCCGCCCACACCCACGCACGCATGCCAGCCCCTCCCCTCATGCCTGCATGCATGCCAGCCACCCCACAAACCCACGCATGGATGCCAGCCCCCCCACATGCATGCATGCATGCCAGCCCCCCCCACACCCACGCACGCATGGCAGCCGCCCCCCCAACCCCAAAACGCATGCCAGCCACCCCCACATGCACGCATGCTTGCCAGCCACCCCACATGCAAACAAGCCCCCCCCCCACATGCATGCTTGCATTCCAGCCACCCCACAAACCCATGCACGCATGCCAGCCACCCCCACACCCACGCACGCATCCCAGCCACCCCACGAGCCCACGCATGCATGCCAGCCACCTCCCACACGCACGCATGGATGCCAGCCACCCCCCACATGCACGTGCATGCCAGCCACCCCCCACACCCACGCACGCATGGCAGCCCACCCCACGAACCCAGGCACGCATGCCAGCCACCCCCTAAACCCACGCACGCATGGCAGCCCACCCCCAAACCCAGGCACGCATGCCAGCCACCCCCACACCCACGCATGCATGTCAGCCCCCCCCCACACACGCGCATGCATGCCAGCCCCCCCCCAAACCCACACACGCGTGCCAGCCCCCCCCCACATGCACGCATGCATGCCAGCCACCCCACCAACCCACTTATGCATGCCAGCCACCCCCGTCACCAAGTACGCATGCCGTCCCCCCCCACGCCCACGCACGCATGCCAGCCTGCCCCGCCCCACATGCGTGCATGGCAGCTCCCGCCCACACCCACGCATGCATGCCAGCCACCCCACAAACCCATGCACGCATGCCAGCCACCCCCACACCCACGCACGTATGCCACCCCCCCACAAACCCACGCACGCATGCCAGCCACCCCCCACATGCACGCATGCATGACAGCCACCCCCACATGCACGTGCATGCTAGCCACCCCCCACACCCACATACGCATGCCAGCCACCCCCACACCCACGCACGCATAGCAGCCACCCCACAAACCCACGCATGCATGCCAGCCACCCCCCACATGCACGCATGCATGCCAGCCACCCCCCGCATGCACGTGCATGCTAGCCACCCCCCACACCCACGTACGCATGCCAGCCACCCCCCACACCCACGCACGCATGGCAGCCACCCCACAAACCCAGGCACACATGCCAGCCACCCTCTAAACCCACGCATGCATGGCAGCTCCCCACCACACCCACGAATGGACAGGGCACGCCCCACGGTCGCGCACAAGGGCACTGTCGAGTCATGTACAAAACGTTGTCTACATGAAGTCATGGTGGGCATGAACGACGGTGCATGTGTTTACAAAGGATTGCCACTCAATGAATATTAATGAATGATGAACATGGGAGTTTGCATGGAAGTGTTTGGTCGTTATGGCTGCCGCTTGCAAAAAGCGGTACCCACATTGTGTCTTGCATGGCATAGCTGCATTGTCAGTTTCAGTTGTTAGGAAGTAATGAGTAAGGAAATACTTGCATGCAATGAACGGCGACGTCTCACAATATACGGTACTATTCGGACTGGGTTGATGTACTAGTAGTACGACGCGTGCTGGACGTGCACGTGAGGGACGGAGCGTGGGATCGACGGTGCGGCAGGCCGGCGCGAGCGCGCGCGATGGGAAGCCCCCAAAGGAAGGCCGCCGAGCGTTCGCCCCCCGGCGTAGGGGCCGGGCCGGTCGGCGGGCTCAACCCGGCGGGTCGAAGCTTTCGGCGGGGGCCTCAGGGCCCCTGGTGGCGTAGTGCGTCCGAAAAAGTGGGGGGCCTTGGTACGATCCCCTTCTAGTAACTACGATTAACCCCAACGCAAAAGTTTGGCGAACCGTGAGGCCCGAAAAGTGGCCCGTACGAAAACCGCGAGCGCAGGGCGGCCGATAGTCAGGGCGATCCGGGGATCCGCGGTGGCGCCCAATCGCAGCAGTTGCCCGAAAAGTGGCAAACTAGGCAGATCGAGTGTCCACCTTTCCTGAACGGGCCTGAAAAGGCAGTTACGTCCAGATCGTGTTCAGCAGTTTTGCGGGCAGGTGGGAGGCCAGCCAATGGCCGCGGCCAGATAAAAATACGGAACCCGGCACGATGTCGGATTGTTGCGCGGCCGTTATACTTTTGGCGCGAACCTGAACATCTTCAAACATCCCATGCCTTGCGGCGATCAACTTCGCCTACTGGGACCATCGCTAGGCCGAGAGCGCGCCGTCCTAAAAGTTCGTAGCGTTCAGTGCGGCAAGTCGACGAAGCGTTCAGAAAATGTGCAGACACCGTAACATTTTGGGCGTTACGGCCGTTTTCCTGTCCGCATTGCGTTCAGAAAGCGTTTTACTGAACGCTTCCGCATCACTTTTCGATTCAGACCGAAGCTACAGTCTGAACGTGGTCTGACTGATATTTACTCTAAAATTATACGAAAGGTTTTAGTTGGAGGAGTGGAGAGTAGTATGATGCTTGCTGGACGAATTTCTGCCAGATTACGTACTTACCAGGCAGGGAAAAAATGACTTGGGAGGATTTTCAAGTGGGTAGTACGCGGTGCTGGACCGCCTGGACGCGCCCAAGCAATCGAACGTGCATAAACCAGGACTTGGAGGGGGAAAGGGGGCGACATGCTGCGACAGCACTTCATTCCTGCTGGCTGGGGATGGCGGTCAACGCAGCCTGGAAAATTGGGGATGGACAATGCGTGGGCATTGCTTTTATAGCGTTCAATGTTCAATTTCGATGCGTACCTTTGAATTGTTTCTGATCTGGCTGGACGTCGGTGGGCAGTCACGTGTGTGGGAGAGGTTCGGGGCGCTGTGGCCTGCTGCGATAGCTAGCGACCTGGAAATGGAATGTCGTTGTAGATTTAGGTATTATGCTATCGTGCTTCTTTGCTTGACGTATTGGGTGCCTAGTGAAATCAGTTTGCTGTTCGTGGAAGGCGTGGGTGTGGCCGACGAGTTTCTGTTGTCGTCACACAATATTGGAATGAACGCTGGGTTTGTTGCCACGGGACGTACGCTGGCGATGCCGATGGTGAGTCGTTTGTTTCGATGACCGGGGTTGTGCCTGCTCTCTTTTTGATGCGTTTCCTCGGTTGCGTTGTTTCCATTTGGCCGACTTCACCTAGTCGCAGCGAAGACATAGCGTAGCAAGGGTCTGCAGCGTTTCATTTTCTTAGCCGTGCAGGACGCCATCTTCATGGTCCTTCGGGTTTCCCGTGTCAACGTCCGTTGCCAGAGGATCTGTGATGCTATTTACTGGAATATACTGGGCGGTGAAAGCCGCTGTGGATGCTTGCATGGTCATGAGTTTAGGGCGTCATTTACTGCTGTAGTGGCTGACATTCATGGTGCTTACTGCGTAAGATAATCTGCCTTGCTTCGCACGTGGATTTTCACTGGGCTGAAGAGCTCGTCTGGTAACATGTTTACTTGGTGTATAAGGTGATCAATCAACCATTTGTTCATAGAACTGGTTGTCTCCTTGATAGAAGGTGTGACCGTAGAAGGTGTGTTGCATTTCTTCATCAAGCAAGTCAAACGTAATCTCCACTGGCTTACAACCTGAATCTTGCTTTGCTGGGTCTGCTGTGTTCCTGTCTCATTGTGCAGGCTATCCCCTTGGTTGACCAACCAGGTGATTTGTGGTGCCAGCGGGGCCATATTGTTTTGTTTTTCTTCTCATTTTCCATCCGTGGCAACGGACCGCATGGGCGGGCGGGAGGGCAGAGAGGGCAGGGCAGGCCAGGCCAGGCGAGGCAGGAAAGGCTGCAAGGGTATGCAGCACAGGTAGGCTGGCAGGCAAGGGCCATGGGGCATGAGCCATGGGGCTTGAGCTACGAGCCTTGCGGCATGGGGTTTGGGGATGGGGCAAACAGGAGGGCAGGCAGCCAGCCACATCCACATGATTAGGCGCCAGACAGCAATCAGGGGCACCGCGGGCCCACTTATGCATGCCAGGCACCCCACCAACCCACGCACGCATGCCAGCCACCCCCATGCCCACGCACGCATGCCAGCAACCCCCCCCCCCTTACACAAACCCACTTATGCATGCCAGCCACCCCCCACACCCACGTACGCATGCCAGCCACCCCCCACCCACGCAAGCATGGCAGCCACCCCACGAACCCAGGCACGCATGGCAGCCCCCCCTCAAGCCACGCATGCATGGCAGCCACCCCCCATACCCACATACGCCCCCCCACACCCACGCACGCATGCCAGCCCCCCCCTCATGCACACATGCATGCCAGCCACCCCGCAAATTCACGCATGGATGCCAGCCCCCCCACATGCATGCATGCATGCCAGCCCCCCCCCACACCCACGCACGCATGCCAGCCCCCCCACGAGCCCACGCATGCATGCCAGCCACCCCCACATGCATGCATGGATGCCAGCCACCCCCCACACCCACGTACGCATGCCACCCCCCACACACCCACGCACGCATGGCAGCCCACCCTACGAACCCAGGCACGCATTCCAGCCACCCCACAAACCCACGCACGCATGGCAGCCCATCCCCAAACCCAGGCATGCATGCCAGCCACCCCCACACCCACGCACTTATGTCAGCCCCCCACACACACACGCATGCATGCCAGCCCCCCCCCAAACCCACACACGCGTGCCAGCCCCCCCCACATGCACGCATGCATGCCAGCCACCCCACAAACCCACTTATGCATGCCAGCCACCCCCGTGACCAACGTACGCATGCCGTCCCCCCCACACACCCACACACGCATGCCAGCCCGCCCCGCCCCACATGCGTCCATGGCAGCTCCCGCCCACACGCACGCATGCATGACAGCCACCCCCCACATGCACGTGCATGCTAGCCACCCCCCACATGCACGCATGCATGCCAGCCACCCCCCGCATGCACGTGCATGCTAGCCACCCCCAGACCCACGTACGCATGCCAGCCACCCCCCACATGCACGTGCATGCCAGCCACCCCCCACATGCACGCATGCATGCCAGCCACCCCCGCATGCACGTGCATGCTAGCCACCCCCCAGACCCACGTATGCATGCCAGCCACCCCCCACATGCACGTGCATGCCAGCCACCCCCCACACCCACATACGCATGCCAGCCCCCCCCCAAAACCCACGCATGCATGGTAGCTGCCCACCACACCCACGAACGGACAGGTCTGGCCTGCCGCACCCCACGGTCGCGCTCAAGGGCACTGTCGAGTCATGTACAAAACTTTTGTCTACATGAAGTCATAGTGGGCATCCGTGACTCCCCAACGGGAGCACGAGTCTAATTAATTAATTAATTAATAGTGGGCATGACCGATGGTGCATGTGTTTACAAAGGATTGCCACTCAATGAATATTAATGAATGATCAACATGGGAGTTTGCATGGGAGTGTTTGGTCGTTATGGCTGCCGCTTGCAAAAAGCGGTACCCACATTGTGTCCTGCATGGCATAGCTGCATTGTGAGTTCCAGTTGTTAGGAAGTAATGAGTAAGGAAATACTTGCATGCAATGAACGGCGACGTCTCACGATGTACAATACTATTCGGATTGGGTTGATGTACTAGTAGTACGACGCGTGCTGGACGTGCCCGTGAGGGACGGAGCGTGGGATCGACGGTGCGGCAGGCCGGCGCGAGCGCGCGCGATGGGAAGCCCCCAAAGGAAGGCCGCCGAGCGTTCGCCCCCCGGCGTAGGGTCCGGGCCGGTCGGCGGGCTCAACCCGGCGGGTCGAAGCTTTCGGCGGGGGCCTCAGGGCCCCTGGTGGCGTAGTGCGTCCGAATAAGTGGGGGGCCTTGGCCCCCCCACTAGTCCCCCTCTAGTGACTACGATTAACCCCAACGAAAAAGTTGGTCAAACCGTGAGGACCGAAAAGTGGCCCGTACGAAAAACGCGAGCGCAGGGCGGCCGATAGTCAGGGCGATTCGGAGATCCGCGGTGGCGTCCAATCGGAGCAGTTGCCCGAAAAGTGGCAAACTAGGCAGATCGACTGTCACAAAGTCTGAACGGGGTCTGAAATGTCTGATCTGGTCAGATCCGGTTCAGCACTTTTGCGGGCAGGGGGGTTTCCTGTTCAGCAAATTGTTCAGCAGGGGGGGTGGCTCGCCAATGGGAGGAGAAAGAAAACACAGGCAGTTTGACGGACCTGAAACGCGATGTCAAATTGTTGCGAGCGTCTAACTTTTGGTCGCGAATCTAAATCTCCAAAACAAGCCGAGGAAGGTTAACGGATATTCTACGCGGAAGTACAACAACTCGGGAGTTAAAAGCCCGCCGTCCTCAAGTATCGTATTGTTCAGTGCGGCAGGTCGACGGAACGTCCAGAAAATGTTTTGAAACCGTAACAATTTGGCCGTTACGGCCGTTTTCCTGTCCGCATTTCGTTCAGAAACCGTTTCACTGAGTGTTTTCGCATCACTTTTCGATTCAGACTGAAGTTAGAGTCTGAACGTGATCTGAATGATATTTATTCTAAAATTATACGCAAATTTTGAGTTGGAGGAGTGGAGAGTAGTACGATGCTTGCTGGACGAATTTCTGCCACATTCCGTACTTACCAAGCAGGGAAAAAATGACTTGGGAGGATTTTCAAGTGGGTAGTACGCGGTGCTGGACCGCCTGGACGCGCCCAAGCAATCGAACGTGCAAAACCAGGACTGCGAGGGGGTGAGGGGGCGACATGCTGCGACAGCACTTAATTGAATTTCCTGCTGGCTGGGGATGGCGGTCAACGCTGCCTGGAAAATTGGGGATGGACAATGCGTGGGCATTGCTTTTATAGCGTTCAATGTTCCATTTCGATGCGTACCTTTGAATTGTTTCTGATCTGGCTGGACGTCGGTGGGCAGTCTCGTGCGTGGGAGAGGTTCGGGGCGCTATGGCCTGCTGCGATAGCTAGCGACCTGGAAATGGAATGTCGTTTTAGATTTAGGTATTATGCTATCGTGCTTCTTTGCTTGACGTATTGGGTGCCTAGTGAAATCAGTTTGCTGTTCGTGGAAGGCGTGGGTGCGGCCGACGAGTTTCTGTTGTCGTCACACAATATTGGAATGAACGCTGGATTTGTTGCCACGGGACGTACGCTGGCGATGCCGATGGTGAGTCGTTTGTTTCGATGACCGGCCTAGTGCCTGCTCTCTTTCTGATGCGTTTCCTCGGTTGCGTTGTTTCCATTGGGCCGAATTCACGTAGTCGCAGCGAAGACATAGCGTAGCAAGGGTCTGCGTTTCATTTTCTTAGCCGTGCAGGACGCCATCTTCATGGTCCTTCGGGTTTCCCGTGTCAACGTCCGTTGCCAGAGGATCTGTGATGATTTTTTCTGGAATATACTGGGCGGTGAAAGCCCCTGTGGATGCTTGCCTGCTCATGAGTTTAGGGCGTCATTTACTGCTGTACTCGCTGACATTCATGGTGCTTTCTGCGTTAGATAATCTGCCTTGCTTCGCACGTGGATTTTCACTGGGCTGAAGAGCGCGTCTGGTAACATGTTTACGTGGTGTATAAGGTGATCAATCAACCATTTGTTCATAGAAGGTGTGACAGTAGAAGGTGTTTTATATTTCTTCATCAAGCAAGTCAAAAGTAATCTCCACTGGCTTACAACCTGAATCTTGCTTTGCTGGGTCTGCTGTGTTCCTGTCTCATTGTGCAGGCTATCCCCTTGGTTGACCAACCAGGTGATTTGTGGTGCCAGCGGGGCCATATTCGTTTCTTCTCATTTTCCATCCGTGGCAACGGACCGCATGGGCGGGCGGGAGGGCAGAGAGGGCAGGGCAGGCCAGGCCAGGCGAGGCAGGAAAGGATGCAAGGGTATGCAGCACAGGTAGGCTGGCAGGCAAGGGCCATGGGGCATGAGCCATGGGGCTTGAGCTACGAGCGTTGCGGCATGGGGTTTGGGGATGAGGCAAACAGGAGGGCAGGCAGCCAGCCACATCCACATGATTAGGGGCCAGACAGCAATCAGGGGCACCGCGGGCGTACATATGCATGCCAGGCACCCCACCAACCCACGCACGCATGCCAGCCACCCCCATGCCCACGCACGCATGCCAGCCACCCCCCCCACACACACACAAACCCACTTATGCATGCCAGCCACCCCCCACACCCACGTACACATGCCAGCCACCCCACACACCCACGCACGCATGGCAGCCACCCCACGAACCCACGCACGCGTGCCAGCCCCCCCCTAAACCCACGCATGCATGGCAGCCCCCCACCACACCCACGCATGCATGCCAGCCCCCTCACAAACCCCACGCAGGCATGCCAGCCACCCCCCAGACCCACGTACGCCCCCCCCACACCCACGCACGCATGCCAGCTCCCCCCCTCATGCACGCATGCATGCCAGCCACCCCACAAACCCACGCATGGATGCCAGCCCCCCCCACATGCATGCATGCATGCCAGCCCCCCCACACACCCACGCACGCATGGCAGCCGCCCCCCAACCCACGCACGCATGCCAGCCAACCCCCACATGCACGCATGCTTGCCAGCCACCCCACATGCAAACAAGCCCCCCCCCCACATGCATGCTTGCATTCCAGCCACCCCCACACCCATGCACGCATGCCAGCCACCCCCACACCCACGCACGCATGCCAGCCACCCCACAAACCCACGCATACATGCCAGCCACCCCCCACATGCACGTGCATGCCAGCCACCCCCCACACCCACGTACGCATGCCAGCCACCCCCCACACCCACGCACACATGGCAGCCCACCCCACGAACCCAGGCACGCATGCCAGCCCCCCCCTAAACCCACGCACGCACGGCAGCCCACCCCCAAACTTAGGCACGCATGCCAGCCACCCCCCCACCCACGCACGCATGTCAGCCCCCCCCACACCCACGCATGCATGCCAGCCCCCCGCCAAACCCACACACGCGTGCCAGCCCCCCCCACATGCACGCATGCATGGCAGCCCCCCCACAAACCCACTTATGCATGCCAGCCACCCCCGTCACCAACGTACGCATGCCGTCCCCCCCACACACCCATGCACGCATGCCAACCCGCCCCGCCCCACATGTATGTGTGCATGGCAGCTACCCCCCACACCCACGCATGCATGGCAGCCCCCCCACACCCACGCACGCATGCCAGCCCCCCCACAAACCCACGTATGCATGCCAGCCACCCCCCACATGCATGTGCATGCCAGCCACCCCCCACACCCACGTACGGATGCCAGCCGTCCCCCACACCCACGCATGCATGGTAGCTGCCCACCACACCCACGCAGGTATGGCATCCCGCCCCGCCCCACATGCATGCATGGCAGCTCCCCTCCACACCCACGCTCGAATCCCAGCCCCCCCCACGCATGCATGGTAGCTCCCCACCACACCCACAAATGGACAGGGCTGGCCTGCGACGCCCCACGGTCGCGCGCAAGGGCACCGTCGAGTCATGTACAAAACATTGTCTACATGAAGTCATGGTGGGCATTAACGACGGTGCATGTGTTTACAAAGGATTGCCACTCAATGAATATTAATGAATGATGAACATGGGAGTTTGCATGGAAGTGTTTGGTCGTTATGGCTGCCGCTTGCAAAAAGCGGTACCCACATTGTGTCTTGCATGGCATAGCTGCATTGTCAGTTTCAGTTGTTAGGAAGTAATGAGTAAGGAAATACTTGCATGCAATGAACGGCGACGTCACACAATATACGGTACTATTCGGACTGGGTTGATGTACTAGTAGTAGGACGCGTGCTGGACGTGCCCGTGAGGGACGGAGCGTGGGATCGACGGTGCGGCAGGCCGGCGCGAGCGCGCGGGATGGGAAGCCCCCAAAGGAAGGACGCCGAGCGTTCGCCCCCCGGCGTAGGGGCCGGGCCGGTCGGCGGGCTCAACCCGGCGGGTCGAAGCTTTCGGCGGGGGCCTCAGGGCCCCTGGTGGCGTAGTGCGTCCGAATAAGTGGGGGGCCTTGGCCCCCCCACTAGTCCCCTTCTAGTGACTACGATTTAGCCCATCGCAAAAGTTTGGCGAACCGTGAGGCCCGAAAAGTGGCCCGTACGAAAACCGCGAGCGCAGGGCGGCCGATAGTCAGGGCGATCCGGGGATCCGCGGTGGCGCCCAATCGGAGTAGTTGCCCGAAAAGTGGCAAACTAGGCAGATCGAGTGTTAAGGTTTCCTGAACGGGCCTGAAATGGCAGTTTTGTCCAGATCCGGTTCAGGCACTTTTGCGGGCAGGTGGGGTGGCCAGCCAATGGCCGCGGCCAGATAAAAATACGGAACCCGGCACGATGTCGGCTTGTTGTGAGCGCCGTCAAACAATGTCGCGAATCAAACATCCCATGCCTTGCGGCGATCAACTTCGGCTACTGGGACCATCGCTAGGCCGAGAGCGCGCCGTCCTAAACTTTCGTAGCGTTCAGTGCGGTAGCTCGACGGAACGTCCAGAAAATGTGAAGAAACCGTAACAATTTGGCCGTTACGGCCGTTTTCCTGTCCGCATTTCGTTCAGAAACCGTTACACTGAGTGTTTTCGCATCACTTTTCGATTCAGACTGAAGTTAGAGTCTGAACGTGATCTGAATGATATTTATTATACGCAAATTTTTAGTTGGAGGAGTGGAGAGTAGTATGATGCTTGCTGGACGAATTTCTGCCACATTCCGTACTTACCAAGCAGGGAAAAAATGACTTGGGAGGATTTTCAAGTGGGTAGTACGCGGTGCTGGACCGCCTGGACGCGCCCAAGCAATCGAACGTGCAAACCAGGACTGCGAGGGGGTGAGGGGGCGACATGCTGCGACAGCACTTAATTGAATTTCCTGCTGGCTGGGGATGGCGGTCAACGCTGCCTGGAAAATTGGGGATGGACAATGCGTGGGCATTGCTTTTATAGCGTTCAATGTTCCATTTCGATGCGTACCTTTGAATTGTTTCTGATCTGGCTGGACGTCGGTGGGCAGTCTCGTGCGTGGGAGAGGTTCGGGGCGCTATGGCCTGCTGCGATAGCTAGCGACCTGGAAATGGAATGTCGTTTTAGATTTAGGTATTATGCTATCGTGCTTCTTTGCTTGACGTATTGGGTGCCTAGTGAAATCAGTTTGCTGTTCGTGGAAGGCGTGGGTGCGGCCGACGAGTTTCTGTTGTCGTCACACAATATTGGAATGAACGCTGGATTTGTTGCCACGGGACGTACGCTGGCGATGCCGATGGTGAGTCGTTTGTTTCGATGACCGGGCTAGTGCCTGCTCTCTTTCTGATGCGTTTCCTCGGTTGTGTTGTTTCCATTGGGCCGAATTCACGTAGTCGCAGCGAAGACATAGCGTAGCAAGGGTCTGCGTTTCATTTTCTTAGCCGTGCAGGACGCCATCTTCATGGTCCTTCGGGTTTCCCGTGTCAACGTCCGTTGCCAGAGGATCTGTGATGATTTTTTCTGGAATATACTGGGCGGTGAAAGCCCCTGTGGATCCTTGCCTGGTCATGAGTTTAGGGCGTCATTTACTGCTGTACTCGCTGACATTCATGGTGCTTACTGCGTAAGATAATCTGCCTTGCTTCGCGCGTGGATTTTCACTGGGCTGAAGAGCGCGTCTGGTAACATGTTTTCGTGGTGTATAAGGTGATAAATCAACCATTTGTTCATAGAACTGGTTGTCTCCTTGATAGAAGGTGTTTTATATTTCTTCATCAAGCAAGTCAAAAGTAATCTCCACTGGCTTACAACCTGAATCTTGCTTTGCTGGGTCTGCTGTGTTTGTGCCTCATTGTGCAGGCTATCCCCTTGGTTGACCAACCAGGTGATTTGTGGTGCCAGCGGGGCCATATTATTTTCTTCTCATTTTCCATCCGTGGCAACGGACCGCATGGGCGGGCGGGAGGGCAGAGAGGGCAGGGCAGGCCAGGCCAGGCGAGGCAGGAAAGGCTGCAAGGGTATGCAGCACAGGTAGGCTGGCAGGCAAGGGCCATGGGGCATGAGCCATGGGGCTTGAGCTACGAGCCTTGCGGCATGGGGTTTGGGGATGGGGCAAACAGGAGGGCAGGCAGCCAGCCACATCCACATGATTAGGGGCCAGACAGCAATCAGGGGCACCGCGGGCCCACTTATGCATGCCAGGCACCCCACCAACCCACGCACGCATGCCAGCCACCCCCATGCCCACGCACGCATGCCAGCCACCCCCCCCCCCTTACACAAACCCACTTATGCATGCCAGCCACCCCCCACACCCACGTACGCATGCCAGCCAACCCCCACACCCACGCACGCATGGAAGCCACCCCTCGAACCCAGGCACGCATGGCAGCCCCCCCTAAACCCACGCATGCATGGCAGCCCCCCACCACACCCACGCATGCATGCCACTCCCCCCCACACCCACGCACGCATGCCAGCCACCCCCCATACCCACGTACGCCCCCCCCACACCCACGCACGCATGCCAGCCCCCCCCTCATGCACGCATGCATGCCAGCCACCCCGCAAACCCACGCACGCATGCCAGCCACCCCCACATGCATGCATGCATGCCAGCCCCCCCCACACCCACGCACGCATGCCAGCCACCCCACGAGCCCACGCATGCATGCCAGCCACCCCCCACATGCACGCATGGATGCCAGCCACCCCCCACACCCACGTACGCATGCCAGCCACCCCCCACACCCACGCACGCATGGCAGCCCACCCTACGAACCCAGGCACGCATGCCAGCCACCCCCTAAACCCACGCACGCATGGCAGCCCACCCCCAAACCCAGGCACGCATGCCAGCCACCCCCACACCCACGCACTTATGTCAGCCCCCCCCACACACACGCATGCATGCCAGCCCCCCCCAAACCCACACACGCGTGCCAGCCCCCCCCACATGCACGCATGCATGCCAGCCACCCCACAAACCCACTTATGCATGCCAGCCACCCCCGTCACCAACGTACGCATGCCGTCCCCCCACACACCCACGCATGCATGCCAGCCTGCCCCGCCCCACATGCGTGCATGGCAGCTCCCGCCCACACCCATGCATGCATGCCAGCCACCCCACAAACCCATGCACGCATGCCAGCCACCCCCACACCCACGCACGCATGCCACGCCCCCCACAAGCCCACGCATGCATCCCAGCCACCCCCCACATGCACGCATGCATGACAGCCACCCCCCACATGCACGTGCATGCTAGCCACCCCCCACACCCACATACGCATGCCAGCCACCCCCACACCCACGCACGCATGGCAGCCACCCCACAAACCCACGCATGCATGCCAGCCACCCCCCACATGCACGCATGCATGCCAGCCACCCCCCGCATGCACGTGCATGCTAGCCACCCCCCACACCCACGTACGCATGCCAGCCACCCCCCACACCCACGCACGCACGGCAGCCACCCCCCACACCCACGCACGCATGCCAGCCACCCCCTAAACCCACGCATGCATGGCAGCTCCCCACCACACCCACGAATGGAGAGGGCTAGCCTGCCACGCCCCACGGTCGCGCACAAGGGCACTTTCGAGTCATGTACAAAACATTGTCTACATGAAGTCATAGTGGGCATGACCGAATTGGTGCATGTGTTTACAAAGGATTGCCACTCAATGAATAATAATGAATGATGAACATGGGAGTTTGCATGGAAGTGTTTGGTCGTTATGGCTGCCGCTTGCCAAAAGCGTTGTGTCCTGCATGGCTTAGCTGCATTGTGAGTTCCAGTTGTTAGGAAGTACTGATTAAGGAAATACTTGCATGCAATGAACGGCGACGTCTCACGATGTACAGTACTATTCGGACTGGGTTGATGTACTAGTAGTACGACGCGTGTTGGACGTGCCCGTGAGGGACGGAGCGTGGGATCGACGGTGCGGCGGGCCGGCGCGAGCGCGCGCGATGGGAAGCCCGCAAAGGAAGGCCGCCGAGCGTTCGCCCCCCGGCGTAGGGGCCGGGCCGGTCGGCGGGCTCAACCCGGCGGGTCGAAGCTTTCGGCGGGGGCCTCAGGGCCCCTGGTGGCGTAGTGCGTCCGAATAAGTGGGGGGCCTTGGCCCCCCACTAGTCCCCTCTAGTGACTACGATTAACCCCAACGCAAAAGTTTGGCGAACCGTGAGGCCCGAAAAGTGGCCCGTACGAAAACCGCGAGCGCAGGGCGGCCGATAGTCAGGGCGATCCGGGGATCCGCGGTGGCGCCCAATCGGAGCAGTTGCCCGAAAAGTGGCAAACTAGGCAGATCGAGTGTCCACCTTTCTGAACGGGCCTGAAATGGCGGTTTTGTCCAGATCCGGTTCAGCACTTTTGCGGGCAGGTGGGAGGCCAGCCAATGGCCGCGGCCAGATAAAAATACGGAACCCGGCACGATGTCGGATTGTTGCGCGGCCGTTATACTTTTGGCGCGAACCTGAACATCTTCAAACATCCCATGCCTTGCGGCGATCAACTTCGGCTACTGGGCCCATCGCTTGGCCGAGAGGGCGCCGTCCAAAAATTCGTAGCGTTCAGTGCGTCAGTTCGACGGAGCGTTCAGAAACTGTTTCGAAACCGTTCAAAAAATGTTTAGAAACCGTGAAATTTTGGGCGTTACGGCCGTTTTGTTGTCGGCATTTCGTTCAGAAACCGTTTCACTGAGTGTTTTCGCATCACTTTTCGGTTCAGACCGAAGCTACAGTCTGAACGTGGTCTGACTGATATTTACTCTAAAATTATACGCAAATTTTGAGTTGGAGGAGTGGAGAGTAGTATGATGCTTGCTGGACGAATTAGTGCCAGATCCCGTACTTAGCAAGCAGGGAAAAAATGACTTGGGAGGATTTTCAAGTGGGTAGTACGCGGTGCTGGACCGCCTGGACGCGCCCAAGCAATCGAACGTGCATAAACCAGGTCTTGGAGGGGGAAAGGGGGCATGCTGCGAGAGCACTTAATTCCTGCTGGCTGGGGATGGCGGTCAACGCTGCCTGGAAAATTGGGGATGGACAATGCGTGGGCATTGCTTTTATAGCGTTCAATGTTCCATTTCGATGCGTACCTTTGAATTGTTTCTGATCTGGCTGGCCGTCGGTGGGCAGTCACGTGTGTGGGAGAGGTTCGGGGCGCTATGGCCTGCTGCGATAGCTAGCGACCTGGAAATGGAATGTCGTTGTAGATTTAGGTATTATGCTATCGTGCTTCTTTGCTTGACGTATTGGGTGCCTAGTGAAATCAGTTTGCTAGCCGTTGAAGGCGTGGGTGTGGCCGACGAGTGTCTGTTGTCGTTACACAATATTGGAATGAACGCTGGATTTGTTGCCACGGGACGTACGCTGGCGATGCCGATGGTGAGTCGTTTGTTTCGATGACCGGGCTAGTGCCTGCTCTCTTTCTGATGCGTTTCCTCGGTTGCGTTGTTTCCATTGGGCCGAATTCACCTAGTCGCAGCGAAGACATAGCGTAGCAAGGGTCTGCGTTTCATTTTCTTAGCCGTGCAGGACGCCATCTTCATGGTCCTTCGGGTTTCCCGTGTCAACGTCCGTTGCCAGAGGATCTGTGATGCTTTTTTCTGGAATATACTGGGCGGTGAAAGCCCCTGTGGATGCTTGCCTGGTCATGAGTTTAGGGCGTCATTTACTGCTGTAGTGGATGCCATTCATGGTGCTTACTGCGTAAGATAATCTGCCTTGCTTCGCGCGTGGATTTTCACTGGGCTGAAGAGCGCGTCTGGTAACATGTTTACGTGGTGTATAAGGTGATCAATCAACCATTTGTTCATAGAACTGGTTGTCTCCTTGATAGAAGGTGTGACAGTAGAAGGTGTTTTATATTTCTTCATCAAGCATGTCAAAAGTAATCTCCACTGGCTTACAACCTGAATCTTGCTTTGCTGGGTCTGCTGTGTTCCTGTCTCATTGTGCAGGCTATCCCCTTGGTTGACCAACCAGGTGATTTGTGGTGCCAGTGGGGCCATATTGGTTTTATTCTCATTTTCCATCCGTGGCAACGGACCGCATGGGCGGGCGGGAGGGCAGAGAGGTCAGGGCAGGCCAGGCCAGGCGAGGCAGGAAAGGCTGCAAGGGTATGCAGCACAGGTAGGCTGGCAGGCAAGGGCCATGGGGCATGAGCCATGGGGCTTGAGCTACGAGCCTTGCGGCATGGGGTTTGGGGATGGGGAAAACAGGAGGGCAGGCAGTCAGCCACATCCACATGATTAGGGGCCAGACAGCAATCAGGGGCACCGCGGGCCCACTTATGCATGCCAGGCACCCCACCAACCCACGTAGCATGCAAGCCACCCCCATGCCCACGCACGCATGCCACCCCCCCCCCCCCCACAAACCCATGCACGCATGCCAGCCACCCCCCACACCCACGTACGCATGCCAGCCACCCCCCACACCCACGCACGCATGGCAGCCACCCCACGAACCCAGGCACGCATGCCAGCCCCCCCCTCAAGCCACGCATGCATGGCAGCCCCCCACCACACCCACGCATGCATGCCACTCCCCCCCACACCCACGCACGCATGCCAGCCACCCCCATACCCACCTACGCCCCCCCCACACCCACGCACGCATGCCAGCCCCCCCCTCATGTACGCATGCATGCCAGCCACCCCACAAACCCACGCTTGGATGCCAGCCCCCCCACATGCATGCATGCATGCCAGCCCCTCCCCACACCCACGCACGCATGGCAGCCGCCCCCCAAACCCACGCACGCATGCCAGCCAACCCCCACATGCACGCATGCTTGCCAGCCACCCCACATGCAAACAAGCCCCCCCCACATGCATGCTTGCATTCCAGCCACCCCACAAACCCATGCACGCATGCCAGCCACCCCCACACCCACGCACGCATGCCAGCCACCCCACGAGCCCACGCATGCATGCCAGCCACCCCCCACATGCACGTGCATGCAAGCCACCCCCACACCCACGTACGCATGCCAGCCACCCCCCACACCCACGCACGCATGGCAGCCCACCCCACGAACCCAGGCACGCATGCCAGCCCCCCCTAAACCCACGCACGCATGGCAGCCCACCCCCAAACCCAGGCACGCATGCCAGCCACCCCCACACCCACGCACTTATGTCACCCCCCACACACACACACGCATGCATGCCAGCCCCCCCCCAAACCCATACACGCGTGCCAGACCCCCCCACATGCACGCATGCATGCCAGCCACCCCACAAACCCACTTATGCATGCCAGCCACCCCCGTCACCAACGTACGCACACCGCCCCCCCCACACCCACGCATGCATGCCAGCCTGCCCCGCCCGGGCGGCCCACATGTGTCCATGGCAGCTCCCCCCCACACCCACGCATGCATGCTAGCCACTCCACAAACCCATGCACGCATGCCAGCCACCCCCACACCCACGCACGCATGCCACCCCCCCACAAACCCACGCATGCATGCCAGCCACCCCCCACATGCACGCATGCATGACAGCCACCCCCCACATGCACGTGCATGCCAGCCACCCCCACACCCACATACGCATGCCAGCCCCCCCCCTAAACCCACGCATGCATGGTAGCTGCCCACCACACCCACGAACGGACAGGGCTGGCCTGCCGCACCCCACGGTCGCGCTCAAGGGCACTGTCGAGTCATGTACAAAACTTTGTCTACATGAAGTCATTGTGGGCATGACCGATGGTGCATGTGTTTACAAAGGATTGCCACTCAATGAATATTAATGAATGATCAACATGGGAGTTTGCATGGGAGTGTTTGGTCGTTATGGCTGCCGCTTGCAAAAAGCGGTACCCACATTGTGTCCTGCATGGCATAGCTTCATTGTGAGTTCCAGTTGTTAGGAAGTAATGAGTAAGGAAATACTTGCATGCAATGAAAGGCGACGTCTCACGATGTACAGTACTATTCGGATTGGGTTGATGTACTAGTAGTACGACGCGTGCTGGACGTGCCCGTGAGGGACGGAGCGTGGGATCGACGGTGCGGCAGGCCGGCGCGAGCGCGCGCGATGGGAAGCCCCCAAAGGAAGGCCGCCGAGCGTTCGCCCCCCGGCGTAGGGGCCGGGCCGGTCGGCGGGCTCAACCCGGCGGGTCGAAGCTTTCGGCGGGGGCCTCAGGGCCCCTGGTGGCGTAGTGCGTCCGAAAAAGTGGGGGGCCTTGGCCCCCCCACTAGTCCCCTACTAGTAACTACGATTTATGACGCCCGAAAACTTTGGCCGCGGCCGTAGGCCGAAGGTGGGGCCGTCCCCCGCGCCCCCTAGCGCGGGAGCGGACGACGTCCAGGACCGTTGCGAGATGGCCAATCGGCGTAGTACAAAGAAAATCCCCAAACCTTGGAGATCGAGTCTCAGGAAGTCTGAACGGGTGCTGAAACGCTGAACATGTTCAGACTTTTGCGGGCAGGTGGGGCGTCTCGCCAATCCGCGCGGCCTCAGGAATTACGGCGCGTTGACTCTTTTAAACGTCAAACAAGCTACTGGCGAATGGATCTCTCCTCAAACTTTTCAGTGTTTCCCGTTGCACCACTTTGGACAAGGGGACCAACCGGTGCACGCCGTTTCGAATTACGCGCTCGAGGTTAGGGCCACAACGTGAATGGAATGCGATTTTCTGAACGGATGGATCAAATTTGCAGGACGGGTGGAAGGTTCAGAGCCGAACTGGCGTTCAGTCAGGGTGGGGTGAAATAGTTCAGGCCGAAATTTGGCACATTTTCAATGGAAATACGAACGTAACGAAATTTCCAAGTATCTTCCACCGAAATATCTCTAAAGTATATCGCATGGTATAATCGCATGGAAAAAAGTCTTGCTGGGCAGTGGGAACTGGGAATTATTGGCAAAGCGTGCGGCATGCTCGGGGCGAAAAACAAAGTGACGTGCTGCGCGAGCAATTTTCCTTGTGCTGGCTGGCGATGGCAGGCAACGTAGGCTAGAAAATTGGGATGGGGAATGCGCAGCCATGGTTTTATACGTCAAAATTTTATGTTTGAAGAGCAAGTGCGAAATTTTATGAGCTGGAGGTGCGTCAACGGAGTGATACCTGCGTGGGAGAGGTCCGTGTCGCTATGGCGACCTGGAAATGGAATGTCGTTGTAGATTTAGGTATTGTAGTATCATGCTTAACTGCTTTACGTATTGGGTGCCTAGTGAAATCAGTTTGCTGTTCGTGGAAGGCTTGGGGTGTGGCCAACGAGCTTCTGCTGTCGCCACATCATATTGGAAAGAACGCTGGATTTTTTGCCACGGGACGTAACCGGCGATGCCGATGGTGAGGCGTTTGTTTCGATGACCGGGGTAGTACCTGCTCTCTTTCTGATGCATTTTCATGGTTGCGTTCTTTCCATTTCGCCGAATCCACCTAGTCGCAGCAAAGACATAGCGTAGCAAGGGTCTGCGTTTTATTTTCTTAGCCGTGCAGGACGCCATCTTCATGGTCCTTCGCATGTCCTGTGTGAACGTCCGTTGCCCAAGGATCTGTGATGCTTTTTTCTGGAATATACTGGGCGGTGAAAGCCCCTCTGGATGCTTGCCTGGTCACGGGTTTGGGGCGTCATTTACTGCTGTACTGGCTGACATTCATGGTGCTTTCTGCGTAAGCTGACTTGCTTCGCACGTGGATTTTGACTGGACTGAAGAGCGCGTCTGGTAGCATGTTTACGTGGTGTATAAGGTGATCAATCAACCATTTGTTTATAGAAGGTGTGACAATAGAAGGTGTGTTATATATTTCTTCATCAAGCATGTCAAAAGTAATCTCCACTCGCTTACAACCTGAATTTTGCTTTGCTGGGTCTGCTGTGTTTGTGTCTCACTGTGCAGGCTATCCCCTTGGTTGATCAACCAGGTGATTTTTGGTGGCAGCGGGGCCATATACTCTTCTTGGCGTTTTTCATCCATGGCATGTCAACCAACGCATGCATGCCAGCCCCTCCCACACCCACGCACACATGTTAGCTATACCCCACAAACCCACGCATGGATTCCAGCCACCCCCCACATGCCCGCATGCATGCCAGCCACCCCACCAATCCACGCACGCATGCCAGCCACCCCCACACCCACGCACGCATGCCAGCCACCCCACAACCCACTTATGCATTCCAGCAACCCCCACAGCCACTTACGCATGCCAGCCACCCCCCACCCCCACGCACGCATGGCAGCCACCCCACGAACCCACGCACGCGTGCCAGCCCCCCCTTAAAACCACGCATGCATGGCAGCTCCCCACCACACCCACGCATGCATGCCACTCCCCCCGCCAACCACCCACGCATGCCAGCCCCCCGACACACGCATGGCAGCCCCCCCCACACCCACGCACGCATGCCAGCCCTACCCCACATGCAGGCATGCATGCCAGCCACCCCCCACACCCACGCATGCATGCCAGCCCCTCCCACACCCACGCCCGCATGCCAGCTACCCCACAAACCCACGCATGCATGCCAGCGACCCCCCACATGCACGCATGCATGCAAGCCACCCCACCAACCCACGCACGCATGCCAGCCCATCACAAACCCACTTATGCATGCCAGCCACCCCCCACACCCACGTACGCATGCCGGCCACCCCACACACCCACGCACGCATGGCAGCCACCCCACGAACCCACACACGCGTGCCAGCCCCCCCTAACCCCACGCATGCATGGCAGCCCCCCACCACACCCACGCATGCATGCCACTCCCCCCCACACCCACGCACGCATGCGAGCCCCCCCACACACCCACGCACGCATGCGAGCCCCCCCACACACCCACGCACGCATGCCAGCCCCACCCCACATGCAGGCATGCATGCCAGCCATCCCCCACACCCACGCATGCATGCCAGCCCCTCCCACACCCACGCCTGCATGCCAGCTACCCCACAAACCCACGCATGCATGCCAGCGACCCCCCACATGCACGCATGCATGCCAGCCACCCCACCAACCCACGCACACATGCCAGCCCATCACAAACCCACTTATGCATGCCAGCCACCCCCCACACCCACGTACACATGCCAGCCACCCCACACACCCACGCACGCATGGCAGCCACCCCACGAACCCACACACGCGTGCCAGCCACCCCCTAACCCCACGCATGCATGGCAGCCCCCCACCACACCCACGCATGCATGCCACTCCCCCCCACACCCACGCACGCATGCGAGCCCCCCCCACACCCACGCACGCATGCGAGGCCCCCCCACACCCACACAAGCATGCCAGCCCCCCCCATGAAGTCATAGTGGGCACCACGGAGTCATGCTATGATTTAATTTTTTCAATTTAATAATGGGAATGACGGATGGTGCATGTGTGAACAAAGGAATGAAAGGATTGCCACTCAATGAATATTAATTAATGATGAAAATGGGAGTTTGCATGGGAGTGTTTGGTCCTTATGGCTGGCTTGCAAAAAGCAGTACCCAAATTTCGAAGTATTTGACAGCGAAATATCTGTAAAGTATATCGCATGGTATAATTAATTAATGAATGGTACGCTGAAATTCATTGTGCGGGCTCTCTCTGCATGTGATAAACAATTTTAGCTTTGAGGGCATGCAACAAGACATGCTAGCATTAAAATGAAATTAAATTATAACATGACTAGTTGGGAGATCATGTACGACATGTAGCATAATTACGTACATGGCCACAATTGTGCCAATCAGGGCCCTCCTCTAGGTAGACTGTGCTAGGCAATTACAATTAGACAAATAAGGTCATTCAAAAAGGTTTAAGTCTTCACCTACCTCCATCCATCCAGCAAGGGAATATGTTAGCCAGTGCTACATGATGATCTCCCAACGGAGTCATGTTATGATGCGAAATAGTTCAGGATAAAATTTGTCAGAATTTCACTGGCGATACGAACGTAACGAAATTTCCAAGTATGCGACGCCGAAATATCATTGTTGTATCGAATGGTATGCTGAAATTCATTGTGGTTGTTTGGAATAAACGTACACCTATTTACCTGGAAATTCATTGTGGTTCTGTCCGAGCTGACAAATTTGTCAGAAATTTCATTTTCGATACGAACGTGACGAAATTTCCAAGTATCTCACGCTCGGAGAGCTTCCACGGTGTTCACGGGGAAGGGTCCGTTGCGCGTGGCGCACGGCGGCGGTTCGTCCCGGTCGGAATCGTCCGCTCGCGCGTCCTCCGGGGAAGGGTCTTGGCGCGTCGCGCGGGCCGGTGCGGTTGGCGCCCAGAAGGTCGACTATCGGCCTCTGGGCCGCTAGCGGCGAGTCACGTCCTCTCAAGTCGGGGAGGGGGGGCGATAGCCCCCCCTCCCCCACTTTTTTCTTGTCTAGGGTACCTACTATACATAAGACGATTGTGCTGACGAACTAACTTCAAAATTTTTCATGGCGCGCCAGCTCGCCTGCTCCATTCCCCGCAAGCCACGGGCGATGGTAGTCACTAGCCAGCATGATGCCCGTCGTGAACACAAATTATTCATGGCGGACAATAATGATAAAGTTGTTGAAATGGCGATCCTGCATTGTAAGAATTTTGGCGTGAAGCCCCTGTATTCTTTCCGGCAAGAAACTGTTGAGTCAAGGGAGGTCGGCCGC
>RPFO01000539.1:0-68422 GCA_009746045.1 Mesostigma viride | reverse complement strand
GTCTAGGGGCCCTTGGCATATCCGTAGGGGTTTGTCGAGCACCACATCCATTGGTCCTTGCACATGTCGGCAAGGGACCGCTTGGCCCTGCACGCAGTCAACAGCACGGCACGGCACGCCACAGCACGGCATGCCACAGCACAGCATGCCACAGCACGGCACGCCACAGCACGGCATGCCGCAATGCAGCACAGCACAGCAAACATATCGCTGCAGCATTAGTGGCTGCAGCAGTAACGGCTGTCCCACACCATGTCGCGGATATAAACGGCACGATCCATAGACCAGGAACAGTACCCAGAAACCAGGAACCAGGAGCGAACTTCATGAGATGCCCTCCACGAATGTCGCTTCCTAATTTCTTACCTTTTATGATGGGCCCTCGGGGCACGTTCGCTTCCTAATTAGTTACTATTTACGATGGACGCAACATCGATACATAGGGTGGATGGAAATTGACACCCGCAAGTCCATGCACAAGACTTTCGGAGGCATTGGCATCCGTGCATGCACACATGCTGTGTGCTAGCATTAACTCAGGGTAGAGAACACGTCCCTTCCGCTGGGGAGCATGCACCGAAGACAATAAGTTACTGATGTGGACACAACAGGGGGCAGAAAGACAAGCAACCAATCTCAGCCCCCCCGGGGGGGGGGGGGGGGAAGAAGAACGTCCGAAGAAACTCCGGGGCGGGTGGGTGGGTGGTAAAGAAATGAAGGGTGTTGGGGACAAGGCTTGCGGTCCTCACGTGCCCCAAAATAGTTAGCATATTGCGGTGACAATATGCTATCTATTATGCTAACTACCCATGCAGGGGGGTGGGGTAGGAAGGGGGGGGGGGGGGAATTGGCAAGACAACGCCAAGCACAACCAGGTGATAGGCCCTGCCAAATAAAATGTGATAGATGCCAGAGCGGTTCCTACAAATCTGAGGCTAATTACATTCCGTTGACATTCCATGTACTCTCCAGGCGGATATTCCTACTATGCCTTGAGTGTCATAAAAAAGGAATCTCAGTATTATACTGAGGGCTGCCCAGGGCTACTCACGCCCAGCCGAGGACCTTGGTGGCCTTCTGGGTGTCCGCGTACACGGTTGCGATGTCGCCCGGCCGGCGCGCGACGATCTGCTTGGGGATCTCCTGCGCAGCCCCGCGCACGCGTGGATAAGACAAATACACAAAAGGTGGTTAAGACAAATACACAAAAGGTGTGGTGTTGGATCAGACAAATACACAAAAGGTGGTGGTGTTTCAGCGACCATTATGCGATCGATGCTCAGATAAACGATGCCAACAACAATGAACTCCCCGTATACGCAGGGCGATGCATGCGCGGTGACGCTGGAGAAGCACAAAACGTGATTGTGACTCGGTTGCACAGGAAGAAAGACACACCTCGGTGCGGTGTGTGCACTTACAATTAGAGTCGGGAGGTTTTGGTGAGGCGTCGGGGGTGATAGCCAAGTGCATGTCACCGTGAGTTGTCGAGAGCGCTGCCGACCAACCCCAACATCGATTCCCAACCAGACTTCAACAACCAGACTTCAACGTTTTTCGGCCGTGACCGGTGGATGGAGAGATATCCCCATGAGGAAGGAATCCATGGGGCCGTGGGCCATCTCCCATCCCCATCTCTCAATTGACTACCCTATCCCTCATCAACCAAGGCATCACAAATGAATTTACTCGCCACGCACGCTCCCAAGCTCATGCACAAGTTCCTTTTCCCCAAAGGAACTAGTTATTTACCCCCATTATCCTGAAAGTACTATTTGTCCTTGAAGCTAGTCATTTACCCCCATTATCCTGAGGGTACTATTTGTCCTTGAAGCTAGTCATCTACCCCCATTATCCTGAGGGTACTATTTGTCCTTGAAGCTAGTTATTTACCCCCATTATCCTGAAAGTACTATTTGTCCTTGAAGCTAGTTATTTACCCCCATTATCCTGAAAGTACTATTTGTCCTTTAAGCTAGTTATTTACCCCCATTATCCTGAGGGTACTATTTGTCCTTTAAGCTAGTTATTTACCCCCATTATCCTGAGGGTACTATTTGTCCTTTAAGCTAGTTATTTACCCCCATTATCCTGAAAGTACTATTTGTCCTTTAAGCTAGTTATTTACCCCCATTATCCTGAAGGTACTATTTGTCCTTTAAGATGGACCTTAATGCTCGCGCGCTCAAACTCGTGCCTGATCTAATGAGCCTCCCCCTCCCCTTCCAAATACCAACCTCGCCACCCTTTTCAACCATGGACCATACACGGCTTACTTTCACGCTCGCATGCTCGCACGCTGCACGCCTTCCCCTTCCCACTCACATGTTCCGCTACCCTTCTCCTTCGTGGACACAGGCACCCCCAAACACTCACCTTGCCGCTTGCGCGCTCAAACTCGTGCACAATCTCCAGCACCGACACGCCCTTGCCCGTGCCCAAGTTGACAGCGTCGCAGAAGCCGTGCGGCTCCCGGTTGACGTGCCGCAGTGCCGCCACGTGTCCCTCCGCCAGGTCGCAGACGTGGATGTAGTCACGCACCTGGCAGGGGACGCAGAGGGAGGAGGCGAACCGCCACCGAAAGCAGCCGATACTGAGAAACGCACCAGATGATGATCAGCAACGAGAAGCAACAGAGGGCAAGAGCCAGTAGGAACAGCGCAGGCCTACAATAGCGAAAAGTGTAAGCAGCAACGCATAACGTGGAAGGCAGAAGAGCCGAAAAGGGCACAATGGAAGGGCCAATACAGAGAAAAAGAGGCCGGGCACCGGACACAGCGTGGTGTTCAAAGAACGTTAGTACAAGGCCTGGGCATTGACAGAAAGATTAAAAATGGTTCAAATGATAGGTAGAAATCGATCAGCTGGGCATCTAACTCCCCCCCTATTTACTCACCCCCGTGCCGTCGGGCGTCGGGTAATCGCTGCCAAAGACGCGGAGCTCCTTTAGCCGGCCCACCGCCACCTGGCAAGGGTGGGTCATGCCGCAGGGTGAGACACATGGCAGGGTGTGTTATGTGGCAGGATGTGTTATGTGGCAGGGTGTGTTATGTGGCAGGGTGTGTTATGTGGCAGGGTGTGTTATGTGGCAGGGTGTGTTATGTGGCAGGTGTGTTATGTGGCAGGGTGTGTTATGTGGCAGGGTGTGTCCTATGGCAGGGTGACGCCATGTGGCAGGTGATGCCATAAGGCCCAAGGAGAGGAAGAGGGAGTGCCAGGGTGGCCAGCAGCAAGGGGCGGCATCCTTCGCTCGTGCTAGTGAAGACGGCATTGCCGACAAGTTGTCACCGGCTAGTAATAAGGCGCATACTAGCACGCAGGTATCCCTTCTTCATATTATATCTCTTATTCATGTGCAACAAGCGGGCAGAACAACCCAACAGGCACATGACAGGCATGTGATGGAGGTTGGTGCGCTCGTCAGGGGAGCTACTTGGCTCGCAAGGAGGACTACAAACAACTACTAGGAGGGCAACCAGGGTTTCCCTCGAGGAGCGTTTGTCGTTTCCTTCATCCACATCACGCCCTGCTGCTTCATCACGCCCTGCTGCTTCATCACGCCCTGCTGCTTCATCACGCCCTGCTGCCTCATCATCCACTGCTGCTTCATCACCCACTGCTGCTTCATCACCTGTTGAACAAAATGGTATAGAATGTGGCTAGGATACGTTGCCTGCAGCATGAACGGCGTGTGGTTGTGTGTGACTACCTGCTGCATGAACAACATGTAGTGGTGTCTATCAGAATAACCTGCTGCACAAAGAGCGTGTAGAGTTGTCTACAACAATACCTGCTGCACAAAGGGCATGAGGTTGTTGGGGATGCCTTTTGGGTCCTCCCCGATGCGGCCGCTGGGGTGTGCCCCCACCTGCAGGGGGTGGGAAAATGCAGGAATCCATGGAACGAATGAAACCAGGAATAGGAGCCAGGTGGCACTATCACGCGGATCCCCATGGTGCCACCTGTTTGTCGCCACCATATGTGTGATGGCATCCGTGGTCAAGGCGAGCAACCAGTTCTGTCAGCAACACCGGCGGTTCCAGTCAGTAGCCCTAGCGTTGAATAGCCATGGGCACCGGGAGAGATGCTAATACAGTAGTGGGTTACAATCAGTGAGAATAGCGCCGAATAGCCATGCACACAATAGGAGATGCTCATTCCGCAGGAACCCAGCACATTAACGGGAGTGAGAATCGCCAATGCCCACCGACTTGCCTCGAGATAACCGCGGAGAACTACTAATGACCAACTCATAAAACCATACTACTGCTTGTTGTCGATGGTAGTTTTCTAGCCGAGAGAGGTTCAGCAGGGCATGGTGAATCCAGTGGCACACTTAACCCACCAGCATCCTGGGGATGTGATAGCAAGCACGTCCCATGGGTTTGGAGCAGCGCAGCGCCAGGAAATCCCTCTGGTGACACTGTTATTGGCTCTTGCTGAAACAAGCCAGCTCTGGACATCCCATGCCCTCAACATCACCACGCCAAAAATGTAGCGGAGCCACGACCATCAACAGAACCAAGACTGTGTTGATACCTCAGCGGCAATAATGAGCCAGCCAAACTACTAACACCACAGCCTCAGCCGATACCACGCCGCCTATCACACGATACGGCGTGCAGCACGAAGCAGGAAGCCCAGGCTCGCCGGGCGATACACACAGAGCAGCAGCACACGTACCGGATTGAAATAGCGCAGCAGCATGATTTTCCAGTCAGGCTCGGCCTTCTGCAGGTCCATCAGGATGTCCTCGATGAACAGCTGGCGAATGCCACAAGGTTTCGATACAAATATTGGGCGGTGACGGCAGCCGGTGTGTGTGTGGTGGGGGGTGGGGGAGGGGGAGGGCGGCGTTGGTGTGTGTGTGTGTGTGTGTGTGTGTGTGTGTGTGTGTGTGTGTGTGTGTGTGTGTGTGTGTTTGGGAGGGAGTACATAAGAGAACTAGCAGGACGCCAGTGCGATGGCCCCTTGGTACCCCATGGAGATAACATGCACGAATGCATGCATGCACGCCATTTTTAAAGGCGGGCCACAAGCCTCGGCGACACGACATGGAATCAGACCGATTGTTACGATGGCTGTGCCCTTGCTTGAGTCAAGCTGCGTGACTAGAAAGCCAATACAAGAGTGCACTACCTTGGTGCGGCACTACGGGCGCAGTCGCATGCCTTCGGGCGCAGTCATGGGTCTTACTTTGTATGCATTTGTGGACACTATAACATGGTGTGTGTTGACACTATAACATCGTGTGTGTGGACACTATAACATCGTGTTTATATTCGATCGAGGTTTGGAATCTAACCACCTTATAAGGGTTGCCATGCCAAGCGACAGTCTAATTTAAGCTCCACCTGACCATGTGCAGCCGCAATGGGTGCCTTGTAAAGCGGTAGTCTAGTTAGCATTTCTATCGTACCCTGGCGCGGCCACATGGGTTGTCATGTAAAGCGGTTGTTTACTTTATACTTTTATTGTAGCTTAGCACGGTCGTATGGGTTACCATGCGGAGCAGCGGGCTATTTTATTTCTATCGCTGCGGCCCTATGGGCTTCCATGCAAAGACTGTAATTAAATTCACAATTCTATCGCACCTTGGTGCGGCCGTACGGGTTGGTGGCCCCCCTCGGCAGCCCCTCGTGCATCGGCACGACGTCCGACCCACTGTACACGGTGGCTGAGGACGAGAAGACGATCTGCAGGGGCATGGCCAGGGGGGGGCAGGAAGGGGGCAGGAAGGGGGGCAGGAAGGGGGGCAGGAAGGGGGGCAGGAAGGGGGCAGGAAGGGGGCAGGAGGGGGGCGGGAGGGGGGGCAGGAAGGGGGCAGGAAGGGGGGCAGGAAGGGGGCAGGAAGGGGGGCAGGAAGGGGGCAGGAAGGGGGCGGGAAGGGGGCAGGAAGGGGGAAGGAAGGGGGGCAGGAAGGGGGCAGGAAGTAAGGCAGGAAGTAAGGCAGGAAGTAAGGCAGGAAGGGGGCAGGAAGGGGGCAGGAAGGGGGCAGGAAGGGGGGCAGGAAGGGGGAAGGGGGAAGGAAGGGGGGAAGGAAGGGGGAAGGAAGGGGGCAGGAAGGGGGGCAGGAAGGGGGCAGGAAGGGGGCAGGAAGGGGGCAGGAAGGGGGCAGGAAGGGGGCAGGAAGGGGGCAGGAAGGGGGCAGGAAGGGGGCAGGAAGGGGGGCAGGAAGGGGGCAGGAAGGGGGCAGGAAGGAAGGGGGGAAGGAAGGGGGAAGGAAGGGGGAAGGAAGGGGGAAGGAAGGGGGAAGGAAGGGGGAAGGAAGGGGGAAGGAAGGGGGGAAGGAAGGGGGGAAGGAAGGGGGAAGGAAGGGGGCAGGAAGGGGGCAGGAAGGGGGAAGGAAGGGGGCAGGAAGGGGGCAGGAAGGGGGCAGGAAGGGGGCAGGAAGGGGGCAGGAAGGGGGGCAGGAAGGGGGCAGGAAGGGGGGCAGGAAGGGGCAGGAAGGGGGGCAGGAAGGGGGCAGGAAGGGGGGAAGGAAGGGGGAAGGAAGGGGGAAGGAAGGGTGGCAGGAAGGGGGGCAGGAAGGGGGCAGGAAGGGGGGCAGGAAGGGGGCAGGAAGGGGGCAGGAAGGGGGCAGGAAGGGGGCAGGAAGGGGGCAGGAAGGGGGCAGGAAGGGGGCAGGAAGGGGGCAGGAAGGGGGGCAGGAAGGGGGAAGGAAGGGGGGAAGGAAGGGGGGAAGGAAGGCACAGTTCATTCACGGTAGTGAGAAGCCAGGGTGACAGGGTAGCTAGCGAAAACTTCATGACTGGCATATAGTAGTGCCCGGGCCAGGGCGAAAACCTGGCTGTCATAAGAAGCATCAAAATTGGTGCGCCGCCCCACCGGGGAGCCTTCCATCCATCGGATACCCTACACCTGATGTTTTGCATAGTACACACAGGCACCCTGTGTAGAACAGCCTCCTAGGATTTACGGACACGGTTCACCCGTCCCCTTGGCCACGACAACACCAAGAGAGAGTGCCAAACACGGCTTGAGATTCGCGCCGCAGAAATTCTCGAGGAGCAGGTTTCAACGCGATCCGTAAAAAGCACGTACTAGAGCCATGGCAGCTATACATAGAACCATGTCCAGGAACGATGACAGCTTGTCGCTACCAATTCTCTACTTGCAGGTGAAGTCAAAACATGGAAATTTATTTATACTCCAGCTCTAATACCTTGAAATCCAACCACTTGAGACCAGAGCTCACTTTTGCTCGAGGCTTCGCGAATGCCACCCCCCCGGTCGGGGGGTGGTTGGCCCGGACGTAGCTAAGCCTAGGGGTCAGGTCACTTCTGCTCATCGCCCATGGGGGACAGTGTGATTGGGGGATGCGGACGGGAGCACGCGTGGGAGGGAGGGCAGCATACCTTGCGGCACCCGTACTTGTGCATGACCTCCAGCAACACGCAGGTCCCTGTCAGGTTGTTGGAGTAGTACATCAGGGGCTTCGCCACGCTCTCCCCGACGGCTTTGAGGCCCGCGAAATGGATGCACGCGTCGAACGTGCTGAAAACGCGCAGCAGGTGCGCCGCACAGCAGCGAGGCGGATCTTTCATCAATTATTAGTAGCAGATTGTCGTTATAATGAACGAATTCTTTTTTTAAGAAAAAGAAGCGAAAGCGGCTATAGCAATAGAAACAAAAGAGGCGCAACTTGTAACTAAAATTGCATATGTTTGCAACGGCAGGGAGTCTACGGGTCACAGGACTCGGGCAGCAACCGAATTGCTATCACCGAATACGTCGGAGCAGAAGCAATGAGCAAAAAGGGAGGCCAGATACTACTTTTGCTAATGATGTCGCAGCAACCTTGAGCGGAATCACAAGGGGCGCATGCGAGAGGTCGCCAAACATGCAACGCCATGTAGGCTGCTCGGCCTAGAACTTACCGGCTTTGAAACACCTTCTCTAGCCCCTCCTTGTCCGAAATATCGACCTGCAGGGTACGTTCATAGGTTAAATCATCCACAGTCACAGGTTTGAACGTTATTGACCTAGCGTCGGCTAAAAATATTAATTAAATATGGTTATTGTGAACGAGCGCTACCGTACGCTCATTTGCCAGCAGGGCAGACCAACGACAGTTTACCTCGATGAATGCCAATCTTTTGTCATCTACGCCGCAGATGTCCCGGACTCGCTGCAGCGATTCTACAGAAGAATTACAAAGGTTATCAACCACCACGACGTCGTAGCCCTCTTCCAACAGCGCAATGCATGTGTGGGAGCCAATGTAACCGGCTCCGCCGGTCACCAGGATAGTTTTTCCTGCCGAGGCCATGGCACCTCCGCAATCCAGCGAGGCGATGCCAAAATAAGTGGTCTGCAATCTCGTGATCACCTACCTGGCAATTTCTCACGTCACGTCTGTTTCATTCACTTTTAAGTCCGAGGCATCCTTGAATTTTGATCCTTCACACAATTTTGCGTGCAGATAAAAGATAAAATTGCAACAGGATACGCTCGGCATTGCACAGTCAGCGCGCAGGCATGATGGACGGCAATGAACGGAAAATTGAATTTCTAGGCATGGAAAGCATTGGCGGAACTAAAACAAGTAAAGGATTTGCCACGTGGAAGCATTTCCGCGCCTTGTTGCTCTACCAGCCCGAGCCTTGGCGGGACTTCCTGCCCACATGTCCTGGGGCTATCCAGGCAACGCACGCGCACTTAGTGTTGAGCACTGAGCAGAGTTGACCAGGGTGTTGACTGCAGAGTACTGTACAACAGTTTACTGTTACAGTACTGTACAGTACAGCTGGGGGGCTGGGGCAGAGGCTGGGGTCTAGGGATGAACAAAGTGACTTTCTACACTACAGTACAGTACAGTACAGTTGTTCATAGTACCACCGATACTAAATATATCCGGCCCTCGGCCATTATAGATTCTCTGCTGCCCTTGGGCGGCGTGGGACACAACAACAACAACAAGAATGCTCATCTCTCCCACCCATTTACTCTCCCAACGTTTTACGACCGTCAGATGGGTGAATCTGACGGACGGACGGACAGGTACACCCGAGAACCGCACAGATGTAGCCGAAATCCGCACAGATGTAGCCGAAAAACCGCACAGATGTATCCGACAAACCACATAGACGCAAACAACAACAACAAGAATGCTCATCTCTCCCACCCATTTACTCTCCCACCGATTTACGACCGTCAGATGGGTGAATCTGACGGACGGACGGACAGGTACACCCGAGAACCGCACAGATGTAGCCGAAATCCGCACAGATGTAGCCGAAAACCGCACAGATGTAGCCGAAAAACCGCACAGATGCAGCCGAAAACCGCACAGATGTAGCCGAAAAACCGCACAGATGTAGCCGAATAGCCTTGTCCAGTGGAAGTGGAGGCCAAGGAGGCTCGCAGTCCTCCCAGAGCCCTGTCCAGTGGCCCGACATGCTGCATGCTGCATGCTGTCGAATCGCCTGGAGTACCGCACATGCTACATGGACCGGCTTGCTGCGGCGCGCCAGGAGGATTTGGAGCCGTCGGATGGGGAGGAGTTGCCCCAACGCAAGGGGCGACGAAAAAACGGGAATAAATAGGGCGCACACCGTACGTTGCGTAGGTGATGTTGTTGGGCGTAATGGACAAGAACTACTGGTCTTGAAATAAAACTTGCGTCCCGGTAGGCCGCCGGCCGGACTGGTCCACTCTGTACGTTTTAGTGTTTGCTAGCGTCCGCGTTCCTCCGGCAGGTTGCCGGCCGGACTGGTAGTTTTTGCTAACATCCCTAATGTGTACACATTCAACAAAACATGGTTCGAACAGTCGATGATAACGCAGTCCAAATCTAACAACAACAACGGTGCTTACAGTACAGCAGTGAGCACCGGCGGGCGGCGTGGGACACAACAACAACATCAACAACAAGTCAACAACAGCAGTGCCGGAGCAGTACAGTCGCTACAGTAGAGTACGGTACACTGTGTATCGAGCTACAGTACAGTCAAATTCATTCACCATAAACCTGGCGGTAGACCACCCTCTCGTGGACCGCAGGGCCACTGATGTACAACACCTTTTGATGCATAGGGCGATAGGGGTCTGCGCCATGCTCCACGAGCGTTTTGGTCATGATGCATCATGCCTGTGCACGCACCCTAGTGAAACCATTGAGCACAGGTTTCTTTACTGTAATCTCCCTGGGGTTTGGACGTGGCTCATTAACATCTGGGCCGCATGGACGGCATCGCCACCCACTCTCCCAATCAGCGTGCGTACCATCATTTTCGGTATTGCTGGCACACCAGGGTCCGAGCTTTCAGTTTCCCAAGCAGAATGGATATGGCTACGCACTACTATGCTATACGCGATCTGGACCATACGCAACGAGACAGTCTTTAAGGTCCGCGAGGAGTATACCCGCGGCGGCGTAGTCCGGCGCTTTATATACCTATGGAATGCGGCTATGCGCCGCTACTGGCTGTTAGCTCAGGAACAACACAGGGTGTGGGACCCAGGGCCCAATAACGACAAGCCCAGCCCGCTCCAGCTTTTTCATGATCTACTGGGCCGTAATCAGGTATTCACCAGTATGCCTCATGGCGACATCACTCAGGTCCAATGGCTTCCCTGGTCTAATAACGCGCCCTATTAGCCTTTCACCTGTCACCGCCACACGTGTGTGTGCCCACCTTCATTAGGATTCGCTGATACTCATTTCCCCTCTCACCTCTTTGGTCCATAATTGGCTAATAAAATATACCCATTTCCCCGAAAAAAAATTCACCATAAACCCTCGAACCCAACTTAAGGCGTGAATGCGTGTACCGAGCTGCCTGCTGGTGATGCAATCACGCATCAGTTGCAAATCCATAGCTGCCCGAAGATGAGCGAAGATGTCACCAGTCGATCAACACGTCAAGTCAGGGTCCGTTTTTAGCCGAAGCCCGGCCAGATGTAAAGCAGCAGGCTAATCAGGCGCTACTGTACGCAAAAATAAAAATTCCATTTTGATTGTAACGGTTAGCTCTAAAAGGCTGTCTAGGCGGGGTACCTGTTCGGGTCTGTACCGTTCTGGGAAGGATTATGAGGGAGTTTTTGTAAACATCAGTCACTGATTTCTTCAGACGATGCGCAAGGCTGGGATGCGCAAGGCTGGGAATGCGCAAGGCTGGGCGCGGCGCAGCGTGCGCAAGGCTGGCGTGCGCAAGGCTGGGGAGTGCGCGGGCGTAACAACGTTAAGGCAGGCCAGGCGCAGGCACGTAAAAACACGGGCGACGGGCCATGGGCCACGGGCCACGCGTCGGCCGTCGGCCCAGCCATTCCTGCATTTTAGGAACGTTGCCGGGCACAAAATTCAAATTCTGGTGCGGCATGGCTGCGGCAGCTACCTGGCCCGGGCTGGCCGACGTTGGCATGGACGACTGTCAAGAAAGAGTTCATCTCGCTTGGGTAAGCTGCGGTTGTTTCGTCTGGGCGCTCTTCCCATTTTATTGCTAACGGGTCGATTTACTTACCCAACGTTTCCATCCAGGGCAGAAATGCCAACGACTTTTCAGTCGGCCACTTCCATTTTTTACCCACTTCGAGTCGTAACGTCATCCAAGGAATACTTTACCCTCTGTATTCCGGCCTGTCTCCTTCTATTTCGCAGGAACCCTTCGCTTCTGGTTGGCGTTCCTGCACTGCAGGCAGGCTGCAGTCTCTACCGCTGCATTTTTTTGTAAGTACTTCGGTTGGGAAGTTCGTCTAACGTTTGGCCGCGTCTCTACACTGTGTTTCCGTCAGCAACGGGATGGAGGTCCGGTTTTTCATGATCGGCAACCGTTTTGGTCACGTCATTTTCAGCAACACGCAACTGCCTCTGCCTTACACGCTGCGCTTTGTCGTCCTTCCGTCGGTTCGGGAAAGCTTCTTACGTCTTTCCATTACATCATTACCGTCCAGGTAGTTTCTTACCATTTGCTTTCGGTCGGCAACGGGTCGGGAGCATATACAGTGGGTCATTATCCGCAATGCAGCTTCCCCCCTGTTTTCCCCACAGGCTCTCCCTGTATTTCCTTGGGGAACATCTTTGGATTAGCTCCCGTGCATCAAACGTGCATCAAGAACACATTTTTTAGGGAGACTTTGGCTGTTCGTGGGATGGGAAGCACTACTGTGCCCATGTTTTCCACTGCTTGATCTTGACTGCATACCCCACGCACCTGTCACCCACCTGACTTTTGCTAGTAGTTGCTGGATTTTTTCTTATAGCAGGTGCTGCGTGCTGGTGATTGACATTACGGTCGCCATTGCTTGCCAGTAATTCAAAGTTGCTTGAAATGGTCAGCATCACGGCCAAGTCTACGTTCAGATCCTGCTTGGAATTTGTGGCGGGCGTTTTCTGTATTGGATGAACGCCAGTTTTTGTGACAGTGTGATTGTGTATAGGAACAAGTTTGAAGCAACAGCACACGTAGCATATTCATACTCATATACATGCGCTTAATGTGAACGATGTAGCCTAGGGCGAAGAGCGTTGGTTTACACGACGACGTATTCAAAGTATAACTTCTGTAAACAAGTATCCATCTGCGTGTTTTAATTCATTTTGGCAGCCATGCATGTGCACAAGAGTACCAATTAATTATTCCTACACTAGGGGTCGATGTATTTAGCATTCACTTTGGCATTTACTGCGGCAATGCCATTACTCCGTGGCTCCCCAATGGGACATGTATGTGTGTCTTGTTGTGTTGACAGCGTGTAATAAGTGTTGCAACGAACTAGGCAAGGGCTAATGGACTAAACTGTGACGGGCAGCACATTGATTGCCGCATCGAAGCCAAGAATCATTTAGCACTCGCAGTTAGGTATCGCCATGATGCAGAGAAATTGTTGTGGCCTGACCACTTGAGGCAGTGAGACAAGGTTGGATGCCCTCCCAATCAGTGTATAGGGGTTGAAGGTTGTTTTATTGCCACCCATGTGATGCAATATACGTGTGCTTGATGAGTGGATGGATGGATGGATGGATGGATGGATGGATGGATGGATGGATGGATGGATGGATGGATGGATGGATGGATGGATGGATGGATGGATGGATGGATGGATGGATGGATGGATGGATGGATGGATGGATGGATGGATGGATGGATGGATGGATGGATGGATGGATGGATGGATGGATGGATGGATGGATGGATGCATGGATGCATGGATGCATGGATGCATGGATGCATGGATGCATGGATGCATGGATGCATGGATGCATGGATGCATGGATGCATGGATGCATGGATGCATGGATGCATGGATGCATGGATGCATGGATGCATGGATGCATGGATGCATGGATGCATGGATGCATGGATGCATGGATGCATGGATGCATGGATGCATGGATGCATGGATGCATGGATGCATGGATGCATGGATGCATGGATGCATGGATGCATGGATGCATGGATGCATGGATGCATGGATGCATGGATGCATGGATGCATGGATGCATGGATGCATGGATGGATGATTGGCTAACAAAGTGAGTGGTTGCGTGTCGTGCGCATGGTCATGTTAGTCCTCCTTGCCTCCCTATGAAACTAAGGGTTGAGAAAGCAGGTTTGGGCTCGGCGGCTACCATATTGTAGTGACATGCACACACGGGCTGTTGGGAGCCACGGGGAAGAGAATATGAGAAATCGGGTTAGCTTCGATTGCCAATTTGTAGCCATCCACTAAGCTGCTGTTTAGAATGGTAGGAATGCTTTTACACACTTTATACAGACGTCCACTTAAGCTAAATTTGGACTAATTGAGCTCTGAGACATCATGGTGGTGCCGGTCTACACGATCATTTCTAGCTTTTCTCATTCTGTCATTTTTTGTTGGATGCAATATCAATATTGTGTAGACACCTCACTTATGTTATGATTTGGCCATTATGGATTCAAGAAACACCTGCCATGATCCTCCATTTGGCAACACTCACGCCATGGTGAACACCATTTTATTTTTTATTGCTTGATGACATTGGTTGAGATCACCTAGTAAGACAGTTGATGTTGTGGGCGGGGGGTGGGCAAGGATCTGGCACTCAGACATGTCTTTGGCCGGTGGGGTTACATGGGTGGCAAGAGGCAGATGCCTGTTTGGGCAAACCAATGTTGGTGCAGTTAATAGTAATTATATTGACTGGTTTTTCACTCCCTCTCTCCTCTTTGGACTGCCATGCAGAGCAAGAAGCGGTGGCAGAAGATTGTCAAGGCGCACACGCCCGACCCTGTGGGCAAGCCCCCTCCCCCCAAGCGGTGGAGGCGTTTTGATGAGTAGTGTAGTTAGGATTTTCTAGATAGCTTAGAGTTAGGATAGTTCGTTCACGCGGCTCCCTCCACCCCATCCATCATGGAATATGTGCTACATGATCTCCCCACGGAGGCATGTTATAATTTAATTTACTTTAATTTAATATTGACTGGTTATGTTGGTTTGCATAGACTACTCAAGTTTTGTTCCTTGTTGTGCGAGATCTCCCTTCCATTCATTCCATATCGACTTGCCATGCCTCCAGGTTGTCGAGGCCGGCAATGCATCTAGTGTAGGATTGTATAGGTTACAATAAGACTTTTTCATGCAAGGGTACGTTTATGGATTCATGTCTATTAATTAATGAATGATTTTATGGATTTATGGGAGCATTAATTAATTGAATCATGAATTTGCACGCAACTTTGTCACGTGAGCATGTATCCAAACAATGATTAATCATTTATCAAAGAGACAACCAGCGCAGGCCAGAAATCGGGAGAATCCGGACCATGGTAGCTCGAGCCTGCCGTTATCTTTTCCGCGTTTTCGAGTCGTTCAGGATGATGAAGATGAATGGTGATGGAAATGTGTATCCTTGTGCATTGAAATTATGGCTGGCTTACGTGTGGAGCGACTAGATGACCTAGACGGTGGGGCCGGAAACAGCATGCTTGATCAGGGCGTGTGTTTCTAGCCTAACTGGCCGGGAGTGTCTAGTGGTGAGCACCATTGCTGCGATCGCTCTCCCACCATTTACGAGGAAATACCCGCAAATGGAAAACCACTGAAAAGGTCTAGCTAGTCAGTCATCACGTTAGCCATGCCATGATTCCAAACGTCCAAGAACTGCACACGGTGCAAAGGCAAAAAGCCGGAGGACAGCACTTTCAAATGTGCGGCGGGAACCAAAAGCCCGCGGATGCCAGAAAACATCGTGTTGCGGCAGCGACGCGACGATGTGGACAACGAATCCAGTGCCAAGCTCGGAACGGCCGCAAAGGAGATCTGGCATCACAGGGTTCAGATGTGCGGAGATACTATGCGATCCAGCCGGTCCACGACCTGTTTGTAGAGCTTGTGCCAAGGGGCAGCACCGAACAGATGTGGGTGACGTTGCAAAAAACATCGGACTTGACGGAGCATAATGGCTCGGTCATAGTCTTTGACCAATAAACGCTGCAAGAGTTCAACAAGAGTCGTGATGAAATCAACACGATACGGAACAAAGACGGGAAAAACGATGTAACTGAGAAAGAACAACACCATATTTTGCTGTGTGGGAAAGGAGACTGTGAATATCGGGGTAACGAATAAAAGGAATCATTTATCATCTGCCATAAGTCTGAATTTATTAAACAATTAATTAACAACATATATCTCCGTTGGGAGCTTATGTAACACATAGCCCTGAGTGGGGGCATATGGGTTTTAATACATCCTTAGCTACCACTTGCAGGTGAATTGAATTGTAACATAACTCCGTTGGGAGTATATGTAGCACATAGCCCTTGAGAGGGGGCATATGGCCTATCATACATCCTAAGCTACTTCCTGCAAGGGTGGGGATGTAAACAACACTTGCTCTAGGTGCACCAAGGCACCTGCACCCTCATGATGTATCGCGCTATGCTACTTGCAGGTGGGGGGGTGTAATCAGTCATAATGCTGTGCTCTTATTCTTTGCACACTGGTTTTCATGCACCCACGGTTGATGCCACCCTTTTTGCGTCTTCTGACCGAAACTGCATGTAAATGATCCAATTACAAATGGACTTGCGGATCAAGGCACTGGCCATAATTAATTACTTCATTAAATTTACTCACCATAGCTTGCATAGTCAAGGCTGAAACGCCCGACCCTGTGGGCAAACCACCTCCCCCCAAGCGGAGGAGGCGTTTTGATGAGTAGGGTAGTTAGGACTTTTCTAGACTAGCTAGATTAGAGTTAGGTTAGTTCGATTACGCGGCTCCTTCCACCCCACCCATCCATCAAGGAATATGTGCTACATGATCTCCCAACGGAGGCATGTTATAATTTAATAGCTTGCATTGATCAAATTGAGTTGGCCACAGATTTAGTGTGCACAAGGGTCCACCTATTAAAAAAAAAGTCATATATTCTATATCTATTTTGCCCTAGCTCTACCCCAGGGGTCTTCTCTAGCTAGCATGCTTCGATCCGCCGTTTGCAAACACGCCGGCCCTTCCCCACTGGAGTCACTAGTCCTACATGACCTGAGCCCACTATTAATCAATTAATTAGGAACATCACTCCGTTGGGAGTAAATGTCGCACATATCCCTGATATCCCAAAGGCATACGCAAAGGCATACCGCAGCCACGAGCCACGAGGTAGCCATGGCTGTCGGAGCTCATAACTTTCACGTTTGAGCACCGAATTCAGCTGTGAATATCACAATCGCTTCGTCTTTCTTAGACGCACATGCTGATATAATTTTCCGAAGCTGTAACGCACTATACGATGAGCAAACGCCTCTCGACGCAACGCAGCCTGGCGGCTGCGCTCAGCAATGAAAATACGTCTGCAGCCCCGGCTGCAGCTTCGCCAACCGGCCCAGAAGGCAGCGGCGCCACTAGCCAAGCTCTAGTGGTCGCCCAGCCGCCTGCTGAGCCCGCCTCGCCCGCAGCGTCGCCTGAACCCAAGCGCAGTCGCTCTGCCGAGCCGAGTTGGACAGAGCTCGACTTTGTCGCCGAAGCCAGCCAGCCCGGCTTCCTTGACACGCTTAACCCGGAACGCATCCTGGTCTGCGTGTTTTATGGAACGCACGCCTCGCTTCTTGCACTATGCAAGCAGCTCTTCAACCAAGGTCGCCTCTTTGACCCTCGCTGGGTTCGTCTCGCCTCTTTCGACATCATTCCCAGCCTCCACCGCCCCTTCCTCCAGCAATTCGCTCTCTTTTCCCTCCTTGGACGCTCCATCGGGGAGCTTTGGCCCCCCAAGCCTCTCACCACCACCTTAACCGAATCCTCCCTCCGCTCACTCCTTAAGGAGGTCCTCGAGGAGCACGTGGACCCCATTGCTGCAGATGTGGCGGCCATCGGCGGCACGCTGACTGCCGAGCTTCCCCTCCTTTCCACCGCCACCTCCACCATCTCCACCGCCACCTCCACCCTCCTCGCCTCCTCCACCGCCACCACCTCCACCTCCGACGCCATCACCGCCCAGCTCCGTGACATCGACCAGCGTCTTAAGGACAACGCCATCGCTATCGAGGTTCTGCAGAACACGGCAGGCCTCACCGCCCAGGCGGTGAAGGACATTGCCGCCAAGCCAGCCCCGGCTGGCCTGGCCGGCGATGCTCCTCCCATCACCACCTGGGCGGACATGCTTAAGCAACATACCACCTCCACCACCTCCGCCGTCGCAGCCCAGCTCCAACGGCAGACGCTTGACCTCCGCGAGGAGGCCGAGCTCGCCCAGCGCAGCCTCAACGTCATTGTCAAGAACTTCACCATGGAGGAAGGTGAGACTTCCGAGAAGCTTTTGCGTGCGTTTGAGCGAGAAATCCTTGGTCGCATGGGCCTTATCGGTGAGATCGCGCTGGCCGCCCACCGCCTTCCCCGCGCGCGGGGTAAGGCAGGGCCGCCCCCGCTCCTTCTCACCTTTAAGACCCCGGCGGACAAGATTTCTTTTCTCAGACGCCGCAAGCGGCTCGAGAAGACTCTCTTCACCCTTGATGACGACCTGACCCTGGCGCAGCAACAACGGCGACGGGAGCTATGGCCGATCTACCTCCAGCTCCGGCAGACCAAGGCGGGCCAGCCGGTGTACTGGAAGGGGGCGGCCATCTACGTCGGCCACAAGCCCTGGCAGGCGACCCCCCCCCCCCGCGGCCCCAGCGACTCCAGACGCCCCAGCTTAGGGGAATACAGCAGTAGTAGTGCAGAATAGATAGACCGTGGCCATGTACATGTACGCCTCCTAGAGGCACTATCCTAGCTAAGCCACGCGCTTTCCTTAATCATGTACATGTGTGCCTATGATGAGCCACACCCCAGATGATGCCTAGCTTTATTTAGTTATGTTGTGCCCATGCAGGGAGTAACTCTCTGCTGAGACGCCATGCCCTAGCTTCTTTGTATAGCTATGCTGCTCTTCCCCCCCATGACAGGCTCCCCCTTCGCTGGGCATAGCTTGAAGATCATGGGATGCAAGTGCCCTGGTGCACCTAGAGCAAGGGTCCTTTACATCCCCACCCTTGCAGGAAGTAGCTTAGGATGTATGATAGGCCATATGCCCCCCTCTCAAGGGCTGTGTGCTACATATACTCCCAACGGAGTTATGTTACAATTCAATTCAATTCAATTCAATATCCCTGAGCAAGATCGAGAATTACTTAAAAACCATATCCCCCTTCTCAAGGAAAAAATTAAATTAAATTAAATTGGAACACATCTCCATTGGGAACACATGTAGCACATATCCCTGACAAGAGGCATTAATTAATTATTAATTAGGAACACGACTACGTTGGGAGTACATGTGGCTCATAGCCTGAGAAGGGGCATATGGTTGTCTCCTTGCTTTGGCCTTTTAATACATTCTGGGCTACTTCCTGCAAGGGTAGGATGTAAACTACACCTGCTCTAGGTGCACCAAGGGCACCGGGACCACCATGATGTCTCAGAGCTCAATTAGTCCAAATTTAGCTTAAGTGGACGTCTGTATAAAGTGTGTAAAAGTACCTACCATTCTAAACAGCAGCCTAGTGGATGGCTACAAATTGGCAATCGAAGCACTGGCTAAACCGATTTCTCATATTCTCTTCCCCGTGGCTCCCAACAGCCCGTGTGCGCATGCCACTACGATATGGCAGCCGCCGAGCCCAAACACGCTTTCTCAACCCTTAGTTTCATAGGGAGGCAAGGAGGACTAACATGACCATGCGCACGACACGCAAGCACTTACTTTGTTAGCCAATAATCCATCCATGCATCCATGCATCCATGCATCCATGCATCCATGCATCCATGCATCCATGCATCCATGCATCCATGCATCCATGCATCCATGCATCCATGCATCCATGCATCCATGCATCCATGCATCCATGCATCCATGCATCCATGCATCCATGCATCCATGCATCCATGCATCCATGCATCCATGCATCCATGCATCCATGCATCCATCCATGCATCCATGCATCCATGCACCCATGCACCCATGCACCCATGCACCCATGCACCCATGCACCCATGCACCCATGCACCCATGCACCCATGCACCCATGCACCCATGCACCCATGCACCCATGCACCCATGCACCCATGCACCCATGCACCCATGCACCCATGCACCCATGCATCCATGCATCCATGCATCCATGCATCCATGCATCCATGCATCCATGCATCCATGCATCCATGCATCCATGCATCCATGCATCCATGCATCCATGCATCCATGCATCCATGCATCCATGCATCCATGCATCCATGCATCCATGCATCCATGCATCCATGCATCCATGCATCCATGCATCCATGCATCCATGCATCCATGCATCCATGCATCCATGCATCCATGCATCCATGCATCCATGCATCCATGCATCCATGCATCCATGCATCCATGCATCCATGCATCCATGCATCCATGCATCCATGCATCCATGCATCCATGCATCCATGCATCCATGCATCCATGCATCCATCCATCCATCCATCCATCCATCCATCCATCCATCCATCCATCCATCCATCCATCCATCCATCCATCCATCCATCCATCCATCCATCCATCCATCCATCCATCCATCCATCCATCCATCCATCCATCCATCCATCCATCCATCCATCCATCCATCCATCCATCCATCCATCCATCCATCCATCCATCCATCCATCCATCCACTCATCAAGCACACGTATATTGCGTCACATGGGTGGCAATAAAACAACCTTCAACCCCTATACACTGATTGGGAGGGCATCCAACCTTGTCTCACTGCCTCAAGTGGTCAGGCCACAACAATTTCTCTGCATCATGGCGATACCTAACTGCGAGTGCTAAATGATTCTTGGCTTCGATGCGGCAATCAATGTGCTGCCCGTCACAGTTTAGTCCATTAGCCCTTGCCTAGTTCGTTGCAACACTTATTACACGCTGTCAACACAACAAGACACACATACATGTCCCATTGGGGAGCCACGGAGTAATGGCATTGCCGCAGTAAATGCCAAAGTGAATGCTAAATACATCGACCCCTAGTGTAGGAATAATTAATTGGTACTCTTGTGCACATGCATGGCTGCCAAAATGAATTAAAACACGCAGATGGATACTTGTTTACAGAAGTTATACTTTGAATACGTCGTCGTGTAAACCAACGCTCTTCGCCCTAGGCTACATCGTTCACATTAAGCGCATGTATATGAGTATGAATATGCTACGTGTGCTGTTGCTTCAAACTTGTTCCTATACACAATCACACTGTCACAAAAACTGGCGTTCATCCAATACAGAAAACGCCCGCCACAAATTCCAAGCAGGATCTGAACGTAGACTTGGCCGTGATGCTGACCATTTCAAGCAACTTTGAATTACTGGCAAGCAATGGCGACCGTAATGTCAATCACCAGCACGCAGCACCTGCTATAAGAAAAAATCCAGCAACTACTAGCAAAAGTCAGGTGGGTGACAGGTGCGTGGGGTATGCAGTCAAGATCAAGCAGTGGAAAACATGGGCACAGTAGTGCTTCCCATCCCACGAACAGCCAAAGTCTCCCTAAAAAATGTGTTCTTGATGCACGTTTGATGCACGGGAGCTAATCCAAAGATGTTCCCCAAGGAAATACAGGGAGAGCCTGTGGGGAAAACAGGGGGGAAGCTGCATTGCGGATAATGACCCACTGTATATGCTCCCGACCCGTTGCCGACCGAAAGCAAATGGTAAGAAACTACCTGGACGGTAATGATGTAATGGAAAGACGTAAGAAGCTTTCCCGAACCGACGGAAGGACGACAAAGCGCAGCGTGTAAGGCAGAGGCAGTTGCGTGTTGCTGAAAATGACGTGACCAAAACGGTTGCCGATCATGAAAAACCGGACCTCCATCCCGTTGCTGACGGAAACACAGTGTAGAGACGCGGCCTGGCTTGGAAGCAGGACAGTCGATGGAAAAACGTTAGACGAACTTCCCAACCGAAGTACTTACAAAAAAATGCAGCGGTAGAGACTGCAGCCTGCCTGCAGTGCAGGAACGCCAACCAGAAGCGAAGGGTTCCTGCGAAATAGAAGGAGACAGGCCGGAATACAGAGGGTAAAGTATTCCTTGGATGACGTTACGACTCGAAGTGGGTAAAAAATGGAAGTGGCCGACTGAAAAGTCGCTGGCATTTCTGCCCTGGATGGAAACGTTGGGTAAGTAAATCGACCCGTTAGCAATAAAATGGGAAGAGCGCCCAGACGAAACAACCGCAGCTTACCCAAGCGAGATGAACTCTTTCTTGACAGTCGTCCATGCCAACGTCGGCCAGCCCGGGCCAGGTAGCTGCCGCAGCCATGCCGCACCAGAATTTGAATTTTGTGCCCGGCAACGTTCCTAAAATGCAGGAATGGCTGGGCCGACGGCCGACGCGTGGCCCGTGGCCCATGGCCCGTCGCCCGTGTTTTTACGTGCCTGCGCCTGGCCTGCCTTAACGTTGTTACGCCCGCGCACTCCCCAGCCTTGCGCACGCCAGCCTTGCGCACGCTGCGCCGCGCCCAGCCTTGCGCATTCCCAGCCTTGCGCATCCCAGCCTTGCGCATCGTCTGAAGAAATCAGTGACTGATGTTTACAAAAACTCGATTATGAGGGCCACCTACCTGACTATCTCACGATGGCTGACTCATAGGCAGATGCAAGTCTGTTTGTCAGCTACGTCACTTTGCTCTGCCAGAAAATCCGATATGCTGCTCAGTAGTTCAATTGAAAGCCATCAACGCAGAACTTGTCAGAATTCTCACTGCATGGATTTACCCACCGTTACGTGGCCATAACGCATTAATCACTACAGAATTGCCCACGTCCTCTGAAGGGCGCTGCCTCAAAATCAAAATAGCCTCCTTCGGGGATTCCCCGTTACTACTGGAGCCGAGCCTGGCAAAGCTTTTCTCAATCGGGATGCTTCGGCAATACTCTCGGCCGGCTACGTCCTCAGCAGCCTAATTTCCACCGAGCTCGAAACATTTGCCAGCGGGAACTGATTTATACCTCGGGCGTCTCCTATAATGTTTGTGAGTGAGCGGCGTTCATTCAGCGCCTTATCTTTGCGCGCATTTTGCTTGGTGCCTGCAACTGCTTAGCTAACCTGAACCTGAGCACTTTTCATCAATGCATGGTCAAGTTCAGGCAGTCCGCCCCATATTACCTCGGTTTTGCCTCTGTCGGAGCCATATTGCAATTCCTTATCGAGTTCAGTTAGGATAGTGTTCAAGTCCAGGCATTAATAGTTGTTTTCCATGGCAGAGAATTCCTTATAAACATGACAAGGCCTTTCAGGATGTGGGGAAATTGGCATGTCAATGCAGTGTGCCGTGGACCGTAATAATGCCTAGTTTCTTTGTCCTCCTTTCGAAACTTCTTGTTTGTTTGTTGTGTTTTTTTTTGTTTTTTTTTTACTTCCCTACCACTTTGTCTACTACTTGTGCACGGGATCTCAATTGCCCCATGTTTTGAGCGGTTTGAGGCTGGATGACCATTCGGGTTCCATGCCTTTGCCAGTGTCCTTCCCACCCTCTTGAACGCCCGATACATTTCCAGATCCCTGGCTCAGTATAGGCAATTCCGTTAGTCATGATCATGTGCTTAAGTGTGTTATATGGTTAAATTAATTAATGTATGGTTAAATTTAACATACTAGTTAAAGCAAGCAAATGTGCTTCGAAAGGACAGTTTTCTATCGCAAAGCATCCCCACAATCGCTAATTTAAGTAGAGTAGATGATTAGAGAAAAGGAGTAGTACTTCGGGTCTGTGCGGTCAAGGTCTGTGCTGACCAAGGATTATGCGTCTTGTGTGAACATGTCGCGTGCCTGTGTCAACCCCCCCTTTCACACACACAGGCCAAGCACATGGCCTGGAAGTTTACCCAGTGCCGTTACCCCAAGCGGAGCGGAGCAGAGCTGCCTTGAGCGCCAGTCGTTAATCGCCAGGCACTCACTGGTTTTTCCCCTCTCTGCCATCTGGCACCGCAGACAAGCAAGCAACCAACCAAGCAAACGGGCCCAGCAAGCACCCGAGCAACCAAGATAGCAAGCAACACAACGTCCAGCGCCGATGGTCCACAGACCAGGGCACGTGCACACCACCAGGGTGGCCAGGGTCCTCCCTGCGGACGTGCCCACCACGGAGCGGGGGCTGGGAGCGCTAGCCCTAACGCCCGGAGTTGATAATGCTGCCGAGGCTATGACGACCAACGCCATCACCTCCTACCACGAGGTCGCCATGACATCCGCGAACGCTATGATGATAGCAGTTGCTGGCAGAGCGGCCACGGCTGATCCAGTCACTCCTGCTGCTGGCACGGTTGCTTCCTCCTCTGCTGCCGCCGGCACGGCTTCCTCCTCTGCTGCCGCCGGCACGGTTGCTTCCTCCTCTGCTGCCGCCGGCACGGCTTCCTCCTCTGCTGCCGCCGGCACGGTTGCTTCCTCCACTGCCGCCGCTGGCACGGGTGCCTCCTCCACTCTTGCCGCTGGCATCGCTCTTACTGGCACGGTCGCATCGGCCAGTCTTGCTGCTGATGACACTCCTGATCTCGCTTCGGGCGTTGCTGCTGACGCTGCAACTGCCGGCACGAGCCCGGCTGCCACTGTCACGCGTGACGAACGAGTCCCCTGGACAGCCACCTCCACCCGGCCAGCCCCCTGCTCCTTCTCGGATCCCCATGGACCTCGCTGCGCCTGCTTGGAGGATATGGGTAGCTTGGATACCCTGAATTCTCGCTCCTCGCTTGTCTCTTTGGACTATGATGCGGCTAGCTCGGATGTAGCTAGCTCGGATGAACCAGCGTCCTGTACTTCCCTCGCCTGTTCGGACACGTCCCGCACGTCGCTGGACCACGTCGCGGGCATACTGGGCGTGGGTGACGACATACTTGCGCGGCTGCCCGTGGCCGCGCGTGTGCGCCTGCGCTGCCTGTCACGCACGCTGCGGTTCGCGGTGGACGAGTCTCTCAGGGCGGAGACCGCCCTCTACGGTGAGGACCTGCGCAAGTGGGGCAAGGGGGGGCCAGAGTTGAGCGCACGCGGTAAGGTGGGGGATGAGGAGGAGGACGGGGTGGAGGCTGATGGCGGTGATGGCGGAGGACAGGGCGGGGTGGAGGGTAGTGATCACGGCTCGGATGATCATGGTGAGGATGGCGGCAAGGATGAGGATGAGGATGAGGACTGGGAATGGGATGTTCCAGACCTGAACCCTCGGGGGAACCAATCAGTCTTGGCACCCACACCTGTGGCCATCGGTGGTGCTGCTGCCAGGAGTTATGCTGGTGCCGGTGGTGGTGAGCCCTCTCGGCGTGACGACAACAGCGCTGCTGAGCACCACCCACCCAGGGATGCTCCCTGCAGGCGCCCCCCCCTGCGGGGCAGCTCGCTCTATCCGGCGCATCCACAGCTCCGGCACCAGTGGGCCTCACCGGGAGGAGACACTGTCTCAACCAAGGCATGGCTTGCAGCGGGGATGGCGGGTTTGCCAGCAACGGCCCAGGGACCCTGGGGGGAGGTACCCAGCCACCTGCTCCCGCGGCGAGGCGCTGGCATGGCTGGCCGCTAAGTGTACGCGCCTCGCTGTCGTCACCTCGATGCCGCGTGGGTGGAGCGCCAGCACCGAGGAGATCCAGGACATGCCCCTCCTGGGTGGCCCGGGGTTCAGGGAGTATGGCCCCCTGTGGGTGGCCGATGACACGAGCGTGGCGGCGCTTGCGTCCGCGTGCGCGTCGCTGAGGTATCTGGATGTGCGGCGTAGCCCAGGCGTGACAGATGTCGCGATCTCGCGGCTCGCGCGCGCATGCCCGCAGCTGGAGCACGTCAACGTTGCGGGCGCCAGGGTCAGCGACCGGTCGGTGCGGCTGCTCTGCCAGCGGTGCCCGCGGCTGCGCCACCTGTGCCTAGCAGGGTGCGGGGATGACATCGGCGACAACTCTGTCTCTGCGTTGGCGGCCAGATGCCCCCTCGTGGAGCACCTGGATGTCAGCGGGTGCGCCCGCGTGGGGCATGCCTCACTGGCCAAGCTGGGCTCGGCGTGCCCCAAATTGCGCCACTTGAACATCTCCGGTTGTTCCCTGTCAGACGCCACGTTGCTCGCGTTGGCCCGCGGGTGCCAGCAATTACAGCTCCTGGACATCTCCGACTGCAAGAGCGGCGTGACGGATGTTGGCGTCTCCGCGATCTCCCGCGGCTGCCCCGGTTGCGCCACCTCAACCTCCGCCTCTGCCGGGGCGTGCGGGGGGAGAGCCTGGGTATCATCGGCCAGAATAACCCCGACTTGGTCTTTCTCGATGTAGGCGGGCTGAGCCACCTCCCTGACGAGGCCTTTAGGGCGATTGCTGCCGGTTGCCCGGCGCTGCACAGCCTCGGGCTGGCGTGCTGCGAGGGGCTATCGGACGCCACCTTGGGCGAGATCGCCAGGGGCTGCCCCAGGCTGCGCCACCTGGTGATCTCGTACTGTCGCGGCGTGGGGCCGGGGGCAATTCGGGCGCTGGGGGATGGGTGTCGGGAGCTGCGCACGCTGCACGTGGAGTATTGCGAAAAGGTGACGAACGAGAGCATCGTGATGCTAATGGACAAGTGTGACCAGCTGCAGCTGCTGAGGTGGCGGCATGTCATGCGCGAGTGCTCAGGCCAGAGGGATGTCGCCTGGTGAGGAACCGGTCATGTTGACATTAACGTCTTGAACCCGGCATTACTAGTATCCTGAGCTAATTCTGCTGGGATCAACTGCCAGGGATGTGGCCCGCCAGCCAGCGTTCTGTGAACCGTGTTGCGCTGCGACCGCGTTTGAAACGACATCATGCCTGGTCTCATGGACGTTGCTTCTTCCTAGTCATTGGTCATCCTCGTCTTGTATATAACTACGATTTAGGTCCCAAGCCTTGTACGTGTTGCCTGCATGCTACGACTTACGTGGATGCGGCACAGCACAGCCATCTTGAATTCACCTTCTATACTGCTTGAGCTATTCTTCAAACTTGTCGGGTTGATGTGCATGGGCTACCGGTTTGGCTGGTTTTGGTTTATGCACGCAACCATGCATGATCGAGCTTGGTTAGCAGGCGCTGGCCAATGCAATCTACAAATCATGAATTGGTATGTCGTGCATTTGAGGTGGCCTCCAACCACATGGATCATGTATGATGCCCTATCTATTGCTTGCATGCATGTCAGCTGTCAGCACGGTTCATAATTAATTAATTAAGAACATAACTCCGTTGGGAGTGTCTGTAGCACATATCCCAGAGAAAGGGCATATGGCTTTTAATACATTCTAAGCTACTTCCTGCAAGGGTGGGAATGTAAACAACACTTGCTCTGGGTGCACCAAGGGCACCTGCACCACCACGATCTCTCAAGCTCAACCCAGCTAAGGGGAGCCTGTCATGGGGGGGAAGATCACCATGGCTATACAAAGGGATCAGAATACAAAGGGCTAGGGCATGGCTTCTCAACAGAGAGCGACTCTCTGCATAGGCAGAGCAGGGCTAAATTCTTAATGCAACATCCATGGGGGGTCTGATTATAGGCATGGCTTGGCTAAATTCTGAAGGCCTCATCCATGGGGGCCATTATGGGCGCACATGCGCTGGGGCCGCGTGGTAGGCTAAGCCTTACTAATCTACACTACTGCTATATTTCCTAGACTGGTTTTGCTGAGGTGGCAGGGGGTGCCTGCCAGGGCTTGTGGTCGACGTGGATGACGTCCCCCTCCAGTATACCGGTTTCCCCTCTGCGCTTTGCCGTATCTGGAGGTAGGTCGGCCATAGCTCGCGTCGCCGCTGTTGCTGGGCCAGGGTCAGGTCGTCGTCCATCGTGAAGTGAGTCCCCGAGAGCTTCTTGCGGTTTTTAAGAAACAACAGCTTGTCCGCCATGTATACTTTAAGGTGAGGAGCACGGGTGCCGGGCCAGCCTTACCCCGCGCTCGGGGGAGGCGAACAGCCGACATGTGCAGCTCACCAGTAATGTGCATGGGGGCAAAAATGTCGCGCTTAAATGCCGCAAGAAGAGTCGTCGAGTCCTCACCTGCCGGCTGGTCGAAGTTCTTGATTATGACGTTGTGGCTGCGCTGGGTGCGGTCGGCCTCCTCGCGGAGGTCGAGGGCTTGTTGTCGCGTCTGCGTGCCACAACCTCCGGCGCCACCATGCGGCTGGCCACTCAGCTTTGGTAAAACCCAAATGAGCTGAGCTGACGTGCCTGCCTTAACTGCATGCCCTGTGGGGTGGGCGAGGACCTGTCCCATGATTAATGAAAAGAGGGCTCTCAGCCGAGGACAAGGAACTGTCCCTCGTGCCTGATGACCACCTTCTTGATCCCCTTGTGTACCGTCGCGTGCCGCGTTTGAATATCCTTGCTGGGGCGTTAGCTAGACGCTCCAACTACTCTAATTGCGACAATATGATGGTGCAAGAGGGTGCTTTTGCCTCCCCTGCTATAGAACAATGCTTTCACAACACACACTTTGCACAGTCTGATGATGAAGCCGCACATGCGGAATTTATTGAGAAAGTTAATACAATTACAACACGTTGATAGTCTCAATATCGATGCACTCCATGCTCACGAGCCCGCAGTTAGGCAGCGCTCCATGACATGCTACCGGCCTTGCTCCCAAGGAAAGGGAGAAACACGAAGGCCACTAACGAGAGACTCGAAGAGACTACACGCTGCGTGAGAGTCCTCTTCGACTATGAACCAAACCATTCGTCATGCCACACGCATGACACACGCCACACTTGTCAGTCCAGCCAGGAATGCCAAAACTATCTTGCTGCCTGAACCATGCAAATAGAAACCGCATTCCAGTTGCCGTCCTGGCTTTCTACCACACATGCCAACAAAAGCAGGAAGGCATCCCGACAAATCTAAATTGCTACCCTGTTGCCGATCTCATCTCCTAGAGGCTCCGGCATTTCTGTCCCTGGGAATGTCCGACATTGAGTCACGTCCACCAAGGTCGAAGCATAATATCCTTCAGACAATCTGCACGCTCACACCTTGCGTGTGAGTGGCCCAGCAAACATTGCGTCTAATCGTTCCTTTCTAGAAGAAATCCCTTTGTAGGGCTGCCAGCGATTTCGCATTCATTCCAGCGATCTGGCTCCGCACCGCAAATTGTCCTTTTCCATTTTCTGTCCAGTCCTCATAACGTTGACCCGCTATTCTACACCACAAAGACACCTGGCCTGTCAATAGCCTCGGCGCTGTTGAAGTCCAGCAGTCCAGCTTCAGCTCCAGCTCCACTGTCCTAACACGCGTATGATCCTCTCGACGCTGCGCACTTGTGCTGCCGTCCGCTCAAGTCAGTGCTGCGCGCCCAGCTGTGCCTGGCCCGGCGCGCGCGCACGTACACTTTCGTCCGCTCTTATGCTGCAAGTGCTAGTGTCCCCCCCGGTCACTAGCCTTTGTCGAAAATGCGTAGAAAACAAATTCCTTGCGCACGTCACCGGTCTTGTGCATAGTGGGCGCCCGGATGACATAGCTCGCGTCCGTGACAGCTGTCGCGTCTGCGTGCCACAATCTCCGGCGCCACCATGGCGGCTGGCCACTCAGCTTAATTTGGTAAAACCCAAATGAGCTGAGCTGACGTGCCTGCCTTAACTGCATGCCCTGTGGGGTGGGCGAGGACCTGTCCCATGATTCCCCCCCTCGCTGGCGACCGGCCCCATCACGAAGACAGCGATCGTACCAAGACAAGGGCAGCGGTGACCGCAGTCAAGCTGCGGGAGGTAAACTGCGCAGCGGTGCACACTGGACAAAACCAATCCCCCTCCGGAATGCTGGTGACCACTGGCTGCAAGCACTGCATGTGCCAACCACAGTTACACTGATCACACAATAACATGGACTCCGCCTGATCGACCCGGTGACAAACCTGACACTGGGCGTCCTTGACTCGGCGAGACGTGTGCGGTTGGAGGTCGTGGACCAAATTGGGCAGCGAGCAGGGACTGAGATTGCTGAGGTTGTCAGTCGTACGGCTCCCGTCGGCGCCCTCCAAAATTGCCACTCCCGATGGTTTGATAGCCACAATGCGCAAAATGGTGGGCCCCGCCTCCACATCCAAAGTGTGCTTCAGCTGAGTGCGCAGGAAAACATACTGCCCTGGCCTAAACCGCAGCTGGCGAGCCATGTATGCGCCCCCCCGGCGCTGAGCGTAACGCAGGGAGTCCCTGTGCTGAGCAATGAACAAGTTGTTCATCGCGATGGGCATGACCTTCTTAAAAGTCTCTGCCCTGGCCAGCACCTCAACCAAAAATTGCTGAGCGTTGTCGAAGGCCATGGGTTCGGGGTGCGCAACCTGTGCCTCCGTAGGCAAAAGAGGATTACGCCCGAACAGAAGGAAATACGGGGAGAAGGTAGCGAGAGACTCCTGGGGAGACATGCGATAACCCATGGCAATCCATGCCAACTCGCGATCCCACCTGGCCGACTCCGGCACCTGCAGGCTCCACTTGCGCAGCGCCTGCTTGACGGTCTGCACCAATCTCTCAGCCAAACCATTGGCCTGAGGATGCTCCCGAGAAGTGCGACGGTGATCAATAAGACATCCATCCAGCAACTCCTGGAACTCACCCCTGAACTCACCACCCTGGTCCGTGACTACCTCCGCGGGAGCCCCAAACCTGGTATGATGTCCGCAAAATGCTTCGCTGTGGTAGCGGCATGCTTGTCAGCAATGGGGATCAACTCAACCCATTTGCTAAAGCTCTCCACGCATACCATGACATAGAGGTTGCCGTCAGGGCTCTCCTGAAACGGCCCGCACAGATCGACGTGCCAGCGATAAAACAAGCCCTTGATGGGAAGCGACATCAGCTCCTTGGCACCATGATCTGCGCTAAAGTTAGCCTTGGTTCGAGCACACGGGACACAGCTGGCCACTACCTGGGCCACCGTGTGTCGCATGTTATTCCACCAATAGCTGGTCCGTACGAGGCTGAGCGTGCGATTGCCACCCAAGTGACCATACCGCTCGTGGTACGCCTGCACTATAGCAACGCGCTTGTCAGGCGGTGGGACGACCACCCTACGCTTGCCCAACAGCTTGTACAAAACCCCATCTTCCCAACCATAGGTTGCAGCCCTGTGCTGCACCCTGTTCAACTCCGTCGCCTTCTGAGCAGGAGTCCAATCGACTGGAGTAGGAGTCAAGACAGCACCCTGCACTTGCTCCAAAACTCGACCATCTAGCCAGATATCAGCGGTGTAGCAATCAGCAAGAGAGCTACGCGCTAAGAGAGCCTGCACAGCGATCAGCTGCTGCAGAGAAGGATCAATGTCAAAGGACAGAGACCTACCCTCTTCCATAGCGCACACAGCTTTGGATGGCGTGAATGGCGACGGCCGCACCGGGTCGTCGCTGATGCCGAAGTCCGCCACAGAGTACTCGACACTGCGCCACCACGCCTCCTCCTCATCGTCGGCCGCATACCCAGCAGCGTTCACAAAGACCACAGAACCCGACGAGCCCTCGGCACCCATGGCCCGGGCTCCAGTGTGGTCAACAGTGGTAGGCATGGCGTATCGGGATAGCACATCGGCGTTGACATGGTCCTTGCCGGCCCGATGCACAATGGTCATGTGGTACTCCTGGATAATCATGGCCCATCGGGCGAGCTTACCCGTCAGGTTGGTGTTGGTCATTAGCCACTGAAGCGGCTGGTGGTCTGTCACCAGAGTAAACACGCGCCCAAATAAATACGGGCGAAAGTGCTTGATGGCCCACACCACAGCCAGTGCCTCCCCCTCATAGGAAGAATACCGGCTCTCCGCTGGGTTGTTGCTGCGACTAGCATAAGCAATAACGTGCTCGCGCCCATCACCATCCTTTTGCGCCAAGACCGCACCCAGTCCTACCTTGGACCAGTCGGTATATAACACAAATGGCAAAGCATAGTCAGGGGCGCGCAGAATCGGTGCCGACGTGAGCTCCTGCTTGATTGTCTCGATGGCGCGTTGCTGTGCGGGACCCCACGCCCACACGCACCCCTTCTTGAGTAACTCGGTCAAGGGCTTCACCTTGCTGCTGAAGTTCTCAATGTAACCTCGGTAATAGCCAGCCAAACCCAAATACGCCCGCACCCCTGAGACATCCGTGGGTACGGCGGCCTGCGCAATGGATTCGACCTTGGCGGCATCAGGCGTCCGGCCACCCGGCACAATCTGATGACCAAGGAATGAGAGGGTCCGCTGGGCGAACTTGCACTTCTCAGGGTGCAGCCGCATATTATGCTCCTCGAGAGCCAAGCGAACCTGCTCCAAGTGCGCCAGGTGCTCCTCAAATGTCGCGCTAAAGACGATTACATCATCAATGTAACAAGCGGCGAAAGGAAGACCTGCAAGCACTTTGTCCATAGCTCGTTGGAAAACAGCACTAGCGTTGCGGTGCCCAAAGGGCATGCGCACCCACTCATACAAATTGCCGCCCCCCCAGAATGCAAGCTTCCGCTGATCCTCCGGCGCAACTGCGATCTGATGAAAGCCGCTACGCAGGTCCAGCGAGGACACAAACTTCACATGAGGAGATATCTTATCCAGGACATCATCCACACGTGGCATGGGGTAACGGTCCACGGGTGTGTGTGCATTCAGCAACCGCAGATCGGTGGCCATGCGCATACCCGTCCATGCCCCGGTGATAGCGTCCTTCTTGGGCGCAACGACAACGGCAGCAGCATAGCTGGAGGAAGATTGCCTGATGATACCGGCATCCTCTAACTCCTTGCATTGCTCGGCTACAAAATCCAACTCGGCCTGACTCAGGCGATGCTGGCGTCGGAACAAAGGAGTGTCAGTGTCCAATGGAACACGCATGGTCCCACCATTGAAACACCCCAGTTCATCACTTGTGAAAGCGAAGGCCCCCCTTGCAGTGCCTAGCCACTTTAGCATGGCTGAGCGCTGCGCATCAGAAAGGTGTTCGCCAATAGCCCAGGGGTGCGTATCCGCGGGATCACCCACAGCTACCGCATGTGCCTCAAGATGCGGCGCCCTAGCCGCATCGTCGTGGAACAAGGAAAAGGCTGCCACACCTGGTGTGACACCCACCGCCGGAGCCTCGCGTGCCGCACGGTGTATTACCCGATGCAGCGTGGGCTCGCCGGCCAGCACGGTGCTGGTCAGCAGGGCGGTCATGAGAATGATAGTCCACACCTGTCGCAGACGCCACCCCCATGCTGATGAAGTCCCCGTCGCTGCAGGGCGCTTCAGTTTGGCTGCGCGCGCCTCAACCTGCTGAGGCGGATTGGCTGGGGACGCCCCCCCAGACTGGCGCACGGCAACCGATGCAAGCAGCACATACCCGACCTGCAACACCGACATAGCCTGGCCTATCAAAGACCAGCGCTCACTCTCGAGCACGCCCGGCAGCGCCGAGGCCCCGACATGAAAACCCATGCTGGCCTCACGAAATTCTGCGGGTGGCTGCACCAACAGACCGGTGGTAGTGTCCCAAACGAGACCCTTACCCCGATCACGGTATGCTGTCGACCCTTGGTAACTGACCAGGGTCGGCAGTGCACACATGGGGCTCCCGACCCGGTTGACGCGTGCATACGGTGGGCGATCCTCGCTATCCACCTTCTGCGTGACTAGGTGGGAAGGCAATGCTACCTCCGCAGACACACTCGGATGCTGCCTTGCTACGGCCCCCAAGACCGCCTGCACACCGGTCGCACACGCCACGTTGGTCCAATAGGCACGCAAACGATGCGTGAGCCCACCCAGCCCTGCGTTGTCACACACGATGGGCTCCCCCAGGAGTGCCACGATTGTAGCCCAGTCCTCCCGCACCGCCTGATGTGGGCTGTCACCCGCCACAACGTTCTCAAACAGATACGCAGGCGGATGGGGCTGACGCGACTGCAACAGTCCCACCACACGCAACAGTTCCCAGAACAGCGCGCTACGCGGATCGGCTAGCCCCCGCCCTTGCCCTGCCTGGCTCAGGCCCTGGCACTCCCAACCCGCAATTACCAAGTCGATGGCATGATGCCTGCGCAACAACTGCTGCACCTGCACCTCACCGATGGCTCGGATATCTTGAGGACATTCCCCAAACGGGTCACGCCATGCTGATGGCGGAAACTGCGCGGGATACTCTCGCGACAACACGCCACAGTGACTGAAGTACACCTGACGCGCCTTGTGCGATGGCTCTACCGCGATGAGTTTACGGCACACGCCGCCTGCGGCCAAAAAGCCTGCAATGCCCCCTCCGATCCCCGCAAACAGTTCCAACACTACCGCACCCTTGGCAAAATCAGGGGCCTGCGGTAAGATTGCAGCAGAAAAATTACCTTGGGCCTCCGAGACACCCGGTTGCACCAAAGTGAGGCCATGGCTGGCCATCTGAGGAATGGTGATGACGGCTTCAGTCACCCGCTTGCGCATAGCCAGCTGCCGCGTGGACGTCACAGCATCCAGCGACCACTGCGTGCGCATCTTGGCAATGCTCGCCGTTGGCTGAGGCAGCACCGTCCGATGCTTGTCCCACGCCGATGAGCCCGCCGCCCGTACCTCCACCATGCTGACCTCCACCACGCCCGCAGCCGCGAAGGGTTGAGGCGTGCAGCCCCGGCTGAAGAACTGAAGCATGAGACCGGCACACTGGCCCGCTTCAGGCCAGCCCCATCCCAATCAGGGATGTAAGATGCCTCCTCCGCCCTATAGTCCACCTGAACCATGGCGCGAGCAAGGACATCCACCCCGAGTAGTGCGGAATATCCACACTTGTTGACCACCAGCGCATACGCGGACACGGTGGTCATGCTAGAGGCGCGCAACGGATTGAAAATCACGTTGACTTTAACCGCCGTCATAGCGTACGGCTTACTAGCCGGACCCTGCCAACCTGACACAGACACGGGGCTTTCCACTAAGCCACCGTTCTCGTAGGTCAGGTTCAGCATGGTGGCCAAGTCTGTGCTAATGACTAGCGGCTGAGCACCGCTATCAAGCTTGACTGCGCCAACCAACGGACATGTCACCATGTCGCTCCATACATCTCCACAGGCTCCAACTGCTTGGAACGCTATGGACGGCTCACCATTGGGGTATGGAACCACCGTGGGAACCTGGGGAACTGCACTAGTGCGCTGCTGGCTACTTGTGCTGACCACTCCCGCTTGCACCACCCCCATGCACACCTGGAATTGTACTACATTTTTCAAATTGTACTTCAGTTTTGAAAGTTGCATTTTCATGCATTTAAAGTTTCAACTAAAGTCTTTGAGGAAAAAAAAGTTCGGCGGCGGCCGTGGCACCGTTGCACTGTTGCACCGTTGCACCGTTGCACCGTTGCACCTCAAATTGCATATATGCACACACCTTTGCACATGCAATTGTTATCCATGGGATTTATGTAGGTGGATGGGTCATGCAAGGGTTACCTAGATGCTCATGACACCGTGCCACCGTGGCGCCGTTGCACCGTTGCACCGTTGCACCGTTGCACCTCAAATTGCATATAAACACACACCTTTGCACATACAATGGTTATCCATTGGGATTTATCAAGGGTAATGGGTCATGCAAGGGTTACCTAGACATGCTCATGACACCGTTGCATCGTGGCATCGTGCCACGTGCCACCGTGGCACCGTGGCACCGTTGCACCGTTGCACCGTTGCACCGTTGCACCTCAAATTGCATATAAACACACACCTTTGCACATGCAATTGTTATCCATGGGTTTTATGTAGGTGGATGGGTCATGCAAGGGTTACCTAGATGCTCATGACACCATGGCACCGTGGCATCGTGCCAGCGTGCCACCGTGCCACTGTGCCACCTCAAAAGTTGCATATAAACACGTACACATATTTGCACATACAATGGTTATCCATTGGGATTTATCAAGGGTAACATTTGGGTCATGCAAGGGTTACCTAGACATGCTCATGACACCGTTGCATCGTGGCATCGTGCCACCGTGCCACCGTGCCACCGTGCCACCGTGGCACCGTGGCACCGTTGCACCGTTGCACCGTTGCACCGTTGCACCGTTGCACCTCAAATTGCATATAAACACACACCTTTCCGTTTTTCCGCGTTTTCCGCGGCCCGGCACTGAACGCAAATGGTTTTCACCTTTGCGGAGTGCCTGATCAGAACACACCTTTGCACATGCAATTGTTATCCATGGAGCCACCATGCCACCGTGCCACCGTGCCACCTCCACAACGGTATGAAAGTGCCAAAAAATGCCCTTATAAGCCCTACATGGAGCAAATTGAGTCCAAACATGCTAGATATTGGTAGGCAGCATGTCCAGGACACCAGTAGAAGGAATTTGACTTTCCAGAATTTTCCGACATCGGTTGGTCTATTTTTGGCATGTCTATTTTTAGCAACTTTCCAGATTTTAATATAAACAAATACCACTTAGTATGCAAATAAAGAGCTCCTGGCCTGGCTATTTGCAGGTAGGCTAATGCTCATGTCTACCAACTGTGCACCAGGTCCCATGGTCATCTGACCTCATTTGGTGACAAACTGCCACCAAATGCTAGCAAAAACGCACTGTTTCACCACATCTCATTGCAGTTTCCATAGAAGGTGTGTTCAGTCGAGGCTGGAAATTTGCAATCACATTGCACATCATAAATGTAGACATGGCACAAAAAATCAGGTCCATCGTACTGTATTTGGTAACAAAATGCCACCAAATGCTAGCAAAAATGTGCGTTTTTCGCGTTTTTTAGACACATTTCATGACAGTTTTCATACAAGATGTGCTCAGTTGGGGCTGGAAACTTGCAAGCATATTAAATATCATTATTGTAGACATTGCACAAAAATTCAGGTCCGTTGTACTTCATTCATTGACAGCTCGCTACCAAATGTGAGAAAAAATGTGCGATTTTTGCATTTCCGCCACATTTCCAAGTGCAGTTTCCCATGCCAGGTGTGCTCAGTTGAGGCTGAAAACAAGCGCGCATGTTAATCATCATCATTTCAGACATTGCACAAAACTTAATTCAGGTCCATCAAGTGTCATTGGGTTCACTGGTCCATGCAACACCTGCCAGTTTCCAGCTAATCACTCAACCTTGGATGACAAAGTTCTTTTGTAACGGTATGGCCAACTCCCACCAACTGTGTTGCTAACTGTTCAGACCTTGCACAGATAATATAACACAACTTTTGTGACACATAGACAAAGATATATGAATATGAACAGTGGCTAGACATGGCTGTATATATGTGCATGTGGCCATGCTCAGGCAATTTTCAAGTAGGGGCTTGTTAGACATAAGAACTAGACATAAGAACTAGCTAGACCTTTTCAGTGGTTTTCCATTTGCGGGTATTTCCTCGTAAATGGTGGGAGAGCGATCGCAGCAATGGTGCTCACCACTAGACACTCCCGGCCAGCTAGGCTAGAAACACACGCCCTGATCAAGCATGCTGTTTCCGGCCCCACCGTCTAGGTCATCTAGTCGCTCCACACGTAAGCCAGCCATAATTTCAATGCACAAGGATACACATTTCCATCACCATTCATCTTCATCATCCTGAACGACTCGAAAACGCGGAAAAGATAACGGCAGGCTCGAGCTACCATGGTCCGGATTCTCCCGATTTCTGGCCTGCGCTGGTTGTCTCTTTGATAAGAACTGCCAGCTGTCACGTTCGCTAGCATGATCAGTTCAAACCCACAGCATGCACGGTAGTCGCAAACTCAGCTTGGCAATGTAGTAATCTAATCATGCCAGGCATCTTGGCGGTCGGCATGGCTGCGATGTGTTTTGTGCGCCTTGATTCGGTAGCAGCACATCCCTTGGCAACCGGCCCGCCTGACTAAGGTTGCCACACATGGTCCTCTGCATCACCATGGATGTCCCCATGTCCCTGTCTCTGTTATAGGGGTTCACGTTGCTGGCGATGCAGCTTCCAAGTTGGACTAGATCTCCTCAGCCAGCGCTCTGGTGCATAGCCAGACAGCTCATACACTGCTCAGTTGCTACCTCGAGGTTGCCGGCTTGAAATGTGCCACCAAAGGACTGCACTTGGCCGCCATCATACCTAGCATGAAGAAGCCACTGCACAACCCCGGTGAGCCGCTTGGCCACCATACCGCAGTTGTCTTCAACAGATAGTGCAAGGCCAATGGCCTCTTCACAGGCACGTGCCTTGTGCTCATGCTCTTGCTCTGGCCCTTGTCAGCATGAGATGCACGCCCTTGCATGCTTCACCATGTTTCTCCAAGCCATCCGTGACTACTTGCTTCAGAAATGTCATTCAACTCCTGCTCGTCCTCAGCCACCAGACTGCCTAACTAGCTGGTGCCCCATCCCTCACTTTGGCGAGGACTGCGATTCTGGCTAGCAGCTTAGCGATCGTGCGTGGTTGTGCCCGAGTTTCTGGGTTAGTGGCAGTGGCATTGGAGCAAGAGTTGTTGAGCATGTGCGTGTGTCTATCCTCTTGACAAACAACCCCTCGCACCCCTGACATTGAGGAGTTTGGCCATGTGCCACATGGCAGGTTGCCAGAATTCCGCAAACATGCATCATAGGGAAATAAAGGATGGCTGGTTGAGCACACGACATGAGTAAACAAAATACACAGCGCTGGTGCTGTCCGATATCCCCTACATGTGAAGACCAAATGGTGGTGGCACGGAGTATAAAATTAATGGTGGTGGCACGCCGCCATTGTTGTTGTTGTTGTTGTGTCCCACGCCGCACACCGGTGGAGTACAATTTGGTGGTGGCACGGTGTGCCGGTGCAACGGTGCAACGGTGCAACGGTGCAACGGTGCAACGGTGCAACGGTGCAACGGCCAGTGATTGGCCCGTTGCTGATTTGCTGACATGCAGCCTAATAAAAATTGGCCGCAAATTCGTCCGGTCGCACGTGGGCACAAGATTTGCGGCCAATTTTTACTAGGCTGCATATCAGAAAATCAGCAACGGGCCAATCACTGGCCGTTGCACCGTTGCACCGTTGCACCGTTGCACCGTTGCACCGTTGCACCGGCACACCGTGCCACCACCAAATTGTACTCCACCTGTGTGCGGCGTGGGACACAACAACAACAACAACAATGGCGGCGTGCCACCACCATTAATTTTGTACTCCGTGCCACCACCATTTGGTCTTTACAGGGTCAGCTCACTTCCTTAGTGATTTCGGCACCTCAATTAGCGACAATTTTCGGTTCATTAGTACGGTTTACCCGAGAAATCTGGTGATACTGATTAGTGACAATTCGTACCCGACCAAATCCGATCCGAAAGCACTAACGACGCGAGTAATTAGGGTGGTTTTACCGGATTAGGATACATTTTTTTGTCTAGGATACATTTGATGCACTGTGCAGTTTTCAGATGTGTTTGTGGGGGTTGATTGCGCCTAGCATGCATTTTATTGAAGCAATGAGTTTCCCAAGATATACATTATATAAACTAAGACAATTGACCCATTAACGCAATGAGACAACATCAATGAGACAACATATGCCAATTGAAGGCTGCCCGCAACTTTATTCCAAGTTCATTATTATATGATTCCAAGACCATAACTCTTCCAAGACCGTACATCTTCAAGATATAGCACTACAGACACCCACGCGGCTTCCGCGGTCATCACGCTCCTCCTCCAAGACAACTCAACCTTACAGGACGTTGGGCCATCATACGTCCGGAATAATTGTGTCACTTATTACATAACCAAACTTTTTGAGGGATCGCCATGGTTGCATGGTTTCAACACATGCGCCCTGCACTCATGTGCATCAAAGGTGTTGCGTAGTGCCAACTCAGTGTCAAAGAACTGATTCAATAATATTTCCCGTATGGCCATGAAGGCCCACATGAGTTAAACATGGCCGAGAGTGATTGCATCATCCTTCTTGGCGACATCGGTCTTGACGACGTCGATGGGGAAGACGGCAGCACCTGCATGTGAACAAAAGAATCCATGAACTGTGGCATCCAAAGGCAACAACATATTAGCATCCCATTGAACACGAAGCCACGCTGACCCGGCCATCCAGCCGCCCACGCAGCCACAGAGCCAGCCAGCCACGCAGTGACGCACCCACCCAGCCACACATCCACGCATCCACGCACCCGGCACCCCCCCCCCCCCCAGCCAGCCACGCAGCCACGCAGCCACGCAGCCACGCAGCAGCGCAGCCACGCAGCCACACAGCCACGCACCCTCCTTTCCAGCCACGCAGCCACGCAGCCACGCAGCCACGCAGCCACGCAGCCACGCAGCCACGCAGCCACGCAGCAGCGCAGCTACACGCAGCCACACAGCCACGCACCCTCCTTTCCAGCCAAGCAGCCACGCAGCCACGCAGCCACGCAGCCACGCAGCAGCGCAGCCACGCAGCCACACAGCCACGCACCCTCCTTTCCAGCCACGCAGCCACGCAGCCACGCAGCAGCGCAGCCACGCAGCCACACAGCCACGCACCCTCCTTTCCAGCCAAGCAGCCACGCAGCCACGCAGCCACGCAGCAGCGCAGCCACGCAGCCACACAGCCACGCAGCCACGCAGCCACGCAGCAGCAGCAGCCACGCAGCCACGCAGCCACGCAGCAGCGCAGCCACGCAGCCACACAGCCACGCACCCTCCTTTCCAGCCACGCAGCCACGCAGCCACGCAGCCACGCAGCCACGCAGCCACGCAGCCACGCAGCCACGCAGCCACGCAGCCACGCAGCAGCGCAGCCACGCAGCCACACAGCCACGCACCCTCCTTTCCAGCCAAGCAGCCACGCAGCCACGCAGCAGCGCAGCCACGCAGCCACACAGCCACGCACCCTCCTTTCCAGCCACGCAGCCACGCAGCAGCGCAGCCACGCAGCCACGCAGCAGCGCAGCCACGCAGCCACACAGCCACGCAGCCACGCAGCCACGCAGCAGCGCAGCCACGCAGCCACGCAGCCACGCAGCCACGCAGCCACGCAGCAGCGCAGCCACGCAGCCACACAGCCACGCACCCTCCTTTCCAGCCAAGCAGCCACGCAGTCACACAGTCAAACCCCCCTACACCCCCCCCCCACACACACCCCCCACCCCACCCACTCAACACTACACGAATGACTCACAAAGAACTGCTGCACCACCGATGATCCCTGCGGGAACTGCTCTGCTGCCGACGGTCCCTGCGAAAACTGCTGCAGTGCCGACAATGCCTGTGGAAACTGCGACATTGCCGACGCTGCCTGCGGGAACTGAAGCGCTGCTGCTGCTGCTGCTGCTGCTGCTGCTGCTGCTGCTGCTGCTGCTGCTGCTGCTGCTGCTGCTGCAGTTGTTGCTGCAGTTGCTGCTGCAGTTGCTGCTGCAGTTGCTGCTGCTGCTGCTGCTGCTGCTGCTGCTGCTCCAGCTGGACCACTTGTTTCTGCACCTCTTGACGCAGCTGCAAACCAAGCTCTTCAACCTTCTTGCTTTGGTTCTCCATAGCTCGTTGCATCTCTCTCATCGTCTGTTCCACGCCCACCAGTACGGGGGTCGGCGGCGGCAGCGGCTGGGTACGCTCTGGCTGGGTGCGCTCTGGCTGCCGTGCAGGACCTTGCCACATCGGCCGGCGCATTGGTGGTTTGCACCGGCCAAAAAATCTACTTTCATGGCACCAGATTTCTTTCCTAGCACCCATTTTCTACAATCGTCCCCGGCATAACACAAATCAATCAATTCGTCCATGTCATCGCTTCGGCTATCAGCATCGGGCATAGTTCCCGTGGCTAGTGCCCATCATTCTTTCCACCTTGAGCGGGGCGAAGTCACGAATTCAAGCGCGAAGTGCATTTGAATCAAGCGGGAACTGGGTGACACTGCTTGAAGACGTGCAGCTCCAAGGCATGCAAATGATGCAATGTATGAAAGATACGATACGCAAAGTTCAGGTGTTCAGGTGAAGCCGTGAAGACGTGGTGAAGACAGGTGAAGACGCGGTGAAGACGTGAAGACGTGAAGACGTGAAGACGTGAAGACACGATACGGCAAGTTCAGGTGAAGTTCAGGTGTTCAGGTGAAGCCGTGAAGACGTGAAGCCGTGAAGCCGTGAAGACGTGGTGAAGACAGGTGAAGACGCGGTGAAGACGTGAAGACGTGAAGACGTGAAGACGTGAAGACGTGAAGACACGATACGGCAAGTTCAGGTGAAGTTCAGGTGTTCAGGTGAAGCCGTGAAGACGTGAAGCCGTGAGGCCGTGAAGACGTGGTGAAGACAGGTGAAGACGCGGTGAAGACGTGAAGACGTGAAGACGTGAAGACGTGAAGACGTGAAGACACGATACGGCAAGTTCAGGTGAAGTTCAGGTGTTCAGGTGAAGCCGTGAAGACGTGAAGCCGTGAAGCCGTGAAGACGTGGTGAAGACAGGTGAAGACGCGGTGAAGACGTGAAGACGTGAAGACGTGAAGACGTGAAGACGTGAAGACACGATACGGCAAGTTCAGGTGAAGTTCAGGTGTTCAGGTGAAGCCGTGAAGCCGTGAAGACGCGAAGACGTGAAGACGTGGTGAAGACAGGTGAAGACGCGGTGAAGACGTGAAGACGTGAAGACGTGAAGACGTGAAGACACGATACGGCAAGTTCAGGTGAAGTTCAGGTGTTCAGGTGAAGCCGTGAAGACGTGAAGCCGTGAAGCCGTGAAGACGTGGTGAAGACAGGTGAAGACGCGGTGAAGACGTGAAGACGTGAAGACGTGAAGACGTGAAGACGTGAAGACACGATACGGCAAGTTCAGGTGAAGTTCAGGTGTTCAGGTGAAGCCGTGAAGACGTGAAGACGCGAAGACGTGAAGACGTGGTGAAGACAGGTGAAGACGCGGTGAAGACGTGAAGACGTGAAGACGTGAAGACGTGAAGACACGATACGGCAAGTTCAGGTGAAGTTCAGGTGTTCAGGTGAAGCCGTGAAGACGTGAAGCCGTGAAGCCGTGAAGACGTGGTGAAGACAGGTGAAGACGCGGTGAAGACGTGAAGACGTGAAGACGTGAAGACGTGAAGACACGATACGGCAAGTTCAGGTGAAGTTCAGGTGTTCAGGTGAAGCCGTGAAGACGTGAAGACGCGAAGACGTGAAGACGTGGTGAAGACAGGTGAAGACGCGGTGAAGACGTGAAGACGTGAAGACGTGCATGCAAGGTATCAAAGATACGATACGCCGCAAGTTCAGGTGAAGTCGTGAAGACGTGAAGACGTGAAGACGTGAAGACGTGAAGACGTGAAGACGTGAAGACGTGAAGACCAGGACTGACACGTGAAGACTGGGACGTGAAGGCAAGTTGCAGCACTCGGCCGCTGCAGTCGCACGCAGGTAGAAACGAGTATTGCTGCTTGAATCTGTCAAGACCCCATCGAATGTAAAACAGGTTTTTCGTAAAGAAATCCGATTTGTGGGCGGGCTTTACATATTGCTTCTGTCCAAGCACTACCGGATGTAAAACAGTATACTTCTTGAAGAAATAAGTTGGGGCTTTGTTGGGCGTCACATTTGACCGGTGGGCGGAGTTTCCTGCTTCTGTGAAGGCGCCATCGAATGTAGATCAGTAGATTTTCTAAAGAAATCTGAGTTGTGGGCGGGGCCTTTATTGCTTGTGTCCATCCACCACCGGATGTAGAACAGTAGACTTATTGAAGGTGAATCACGATACAACAGCTGTAGTTGACAACATCATGACCGGCACATCTTTCCCCCACCGCTGCTCAACCCGGTCCCCCCCAAACTCCTCCACACTTGCCCACCTTTCCACCCTCCTCCACGGCCCGTTGTGTTTGCAGGCGTCGGCACAAAGGGAGGAGGCCGTGCGAGCCGGGAAACTCACGGTATGGTTTGATTTCTAGTTTTGTATTAGGACCCTAGGGTAGCTATGTTATATAGGCATGTCTGACAGCATAGCTCACCATTTCATTACCATGGGATGCTGAGCATACCATTTCCAGAGAGGTAAGTCAGTCACTCTTCGCAGTTGACAAGTCAGAGAAAGCAATCAAGTGCAGCGTTCACAACTCTTGCCGCTCGTAACCTTTTGTCTGCCCTGTTTGGCAGCTCCCTGTCTTTGCTTTCTCTCGTATTTCTTTCTTTTGTCTCTTTTCTACATCTTTCTTTGCTAATTCTTGAATATATGATGCTATTGTAGCATCCTTCTAGCGCGGATCGCTCTTAATATCCTTCTCGCGCACGTTTCCTCGCTTTTTCTCATGTAAGAGCGTCTTCCCTGCCCATGCAGCGTGTACCTGGTGTGTGTGGCTCTGCCTTGCCAATCACAACTGACCGACATGCTGGTCAGGCACTGCAGGTCGTTGCCCTTGCGTGTGTGAACCTGCTGTTTTGGCTGTTCCCATGGCCGCTGCGTGTGTCCGTGAATGATACCATGGGAGGGAGACTTCTCCCATGGGTCCCCTTCGCTGACACTCGTGATGTAGGTTCGCGTCGACTTGTTTCTCTCACTGTGCCCATATTGGCCTCGCACGGCTTTGTCTCTCATTCCTTGTTTGCATGCGGCGGCGTGTAGACCATCATCTTCATCCGAGACCGCAACAGCAAGGGCCAGGAGGTGAGTAATTGCTGAGGGCATGGCTCCTATCCCTTGATGAGTCTAGCGCCATGTACCACCCTCTATGCCTGCATATAGGTGACGCATTGAAAATGCAAGCATCTTACTAGAAGTAGCACGGGCCTCCGAGGTGAGATTCTGCGCAGGCCTCATGATCCCAATGGACCTGCGAAGCGCATGGCGCGCATGGGCGGCCGGCCGGCGCAGCTGGCATGCGGCGGGGCGGGGCTGTCGACGGGCGGCGGGGCAGGGCCGTCGGCGCGCGGGGGGCCAGCGGCGCTGCCGGTGCGCGCGGGCGGCGGGCCGGCGCACCTGGCATGCGGCGGGGCAGGGCTGTCGACGGGCGGCGGGGCGGGGCAGTCGACGGGCGGCGGGGCAGGGCCAGCGGCGCTGCCGGCGCGCGTGGGCAGCGGGCCGGCGCAGCTGGCATGCGGCGGGGCGGGGCTGTCGACGGGCGTCGGGGCAGGGCTGTTGACGGGCGGCGGGGCAGGGCCGTCGGCGCGCGGGGGCCAGCGGCGCTGCCGGCGCGCGCGGGCGGCGGGCCGGCGCACCTGGCATGCGGTGGGTCGGGGCTGTCGACGGGCGGCGGGGCGGGGCAGTCGACGGGCGGCGGGGCAGGGCCGTCAGCGCGCGGGGGGCCAGCGGCGCTGCCGGCGCGCGTGGGCGGCGGGCCGGCGCAGCTGGCATGCGGCGGGGCGGGGCAGTCGACAGGCGGCGGGGCGGGGCAGCCGGTGCGCGGCGGGGCGGCGCCGTCGGCGGGCGGCGAGGTGGCGCAGCCAGCGCGCAGCGAGGTGGCAGCGGCGGCGCAGCCTGCATGCGGCGGGGCAGGGCTGTCGACGGGCGGCGGGGCGGGGCAGTCGACGGGCGGCGGGGCAGGGCCGTCGGCGCGCGGGGGGCCAGCGGCGCTGCCGGCGCGCATGGGCGGCGGGCCGGCGCAGCTGGCATGCGGCGGGGCGGGGCTGTCAACGGGCGGCGGGGCAGGGCCGTCGGCGCGCGGGGGCCAACGGCGCTGCCGGCGCGCGTGGGCGGCGGGCCGGCGCAGCTGGCATGCGGCGGGGCGGGGCAGCCTGTCGACGGGCTACGGGGCGGGGCAGCCGGCGCGCGGCGGGCCGGCGGCGCAGCCGGCGGGCGGCGGAGCGGCGGAGCGGCGGAGCGGCACAGCCGGTGCCTGAAAAACGCGGTCGCTCAATGAAGGTGCACCACGCCGTCTTCTTCCAGGTACAGGGCAACACAGAGACCTGGTTGTCCTACCGGACCACGGAGTCCCAAAAGACGCCGTGGCAGCCCGCGGGGACTCGACAGGAAGGCGCGCCACGGTGCGGGAAGGCGATGACACAGCCATACAGGTTTGATGCGGAGGGGCGGCCGCTGTTTGGCGTCCGACTTGTGGATCCAGACCGCATTCCGATGTTGCAGGACACCCCAGCCTTCGCACCATTGAACATGGAGTTTCTGGGGAAGGAGCTGGAGTCGATCAAAACAAGGGTCGAGAAGTTGCCCCATGGCATCTGGCAGTGGTACTTTCCGCCCGACACCATCAAGCCAAACAAGGCCTTTTTTCGCAAGTCAAGTCCCACATGCCCCTGAGGAGGTGCCTGAGGAGTGGCGCCCTTTGCCGTGGCCATCTCGCGCGGACATCTCCGCCCTGCGTGAGCACGATGCAGCGCCTGAACCACCACCGACGCAAGAAGAGCACTTCATGGCGTTGGTCGACGCAGAGGCGGTGCGCGTCACCCCGCTGGTAGACCGAGTTCGTCATGATGGCCACACACAGCAGGAATGGGCGGCAGAAGACAGGGCCATGGCAGCCAAGGTCGCTTACTTGAAGCGCATGCAAGGCGTTGAGAAAGGCTCCGCTGTTCTATACTGGCACCCTTCAGCTGGTATTCTCTGCAACTCGAAGCTCACGTGGACTCCAGTCCTCGTTGGCATCATCAAGGAGGTGGTTGCGAAGGAGGATGGCGGCCAACCTTCTATTGAGCTCTTTGTATACCGCGCTAAGCATTTGCATGACACGTGGCACCCGTGGAATACAGACATTGCGCAATGGCCCCATCCGCCAACCACTGCGGCGCACACGGTGATCATCACCGCCTCAGACCTCGTCTTGACACAAGTGGTGGGCAAGCGAGGTCAGCCGCCCCATGGAGTCTCCTTGGGTGCGAACGAAAAGCTCACCAAGGAGTGCCTAAAGGCGCTGAAGGAGGTGCCCTATGACGCGGAACACCCGGTCGTGAAGTGGCAAGATGCTGAATGCTCGAAGGGCATCGTCGGCATGGCGAAGGCATGCTGGGAAGGCGTAACGCTGCAGGTCAAGAGTGGCAGCCGCAACCTCGTAGGGCAAGTCGTGTGTCATTGGGCGTCGGAGCGTGTGACATCCGCGGACGGTCGCACCGAAAGCCGGGACGGCAGGTACCATGGTCGTGTCGCTGTTGTCGACACGCAAAACGACATGGTAGCCATGTACTGGGGTGCCCGTTGGGAGGAGGACGCGGTTTCTTGCGTGCCTCTCCACGAGCTGGAGGCACAGATCTGCGGGTGCCCCGGTGTGGTCGTCCCTGCGTTGCAAGCGCCGGATATCACCCTGGCCGAGGCTCGATTGCGCGAGATGGTTCCACCCAGCGACGTTGTGGCGGAGAACAACAACGCAGGCGCCTCCCGGCGTCGGAAGCGAGCGCTCATCCTTGCCGATGACGATGACGACGACGACGACTGCTGAAGCGCAAGCAGCGTTGTTGTCATTGAGCTGCTCATGTGCTGCTGCTGCTGCTGTGCTGCCATGCTATTGCTGCTGCATTGCTGCCGTACTGCTGCTGTGCTATTGTGCTGATGTGTTGCTGCATTGCTGCCGTGCCGCTGATGTATTGCTGTCGTGCTGCTGTGTTGATGCACTGCTGCATTGCTGCCGTGCTGCTGAGCTAGTACTGCCTATTAGTGAATTTCCTATCAATGGACTATAGTCCACTGATAGGAAATTCAGGAATCGGCATACTAAGTTGCTGCTGCGCTGACTTGTGCTCCTGCTATGCGGCCGTGTTGATGTGCTACAGTTGTGCTGCTGCTGTGCTACGGTCATGCTGCTGCTGTGTTGCTGGGCTGATGTGTTGTTGCATTGATGTAGTGGCTATTGTTCCGCTACTACAATTTGCTACTGATGCCGCTGCTGGTGCTTTTTTGCATGTCAGTGCCCGCTATGTTCACACCACTGTTGCCGCGGTTGGTATCGCGTGATTTCCACCGGTTGTGCGTTGACATGTGTTACTCATGCATTTGCCCCTATATTTGGTAGCACGCGGTTTCGCGTTAGTTAGGTGCAGACAGCTGCATGTAGACAAACATCTTGTTTAAGTCGGTCAATTAACTGTTCTTGACGCATCATGGTCCAAGTCGACCGACCTGTAGGGACCAGTAGAGCAATTGTCTAGGAGAAAGAGCGTGATCGCTGCAGAAGCCGCGTGGCAGCCGTGGCTGTACCTGTAGTACGACCTGCATATATATGGATACTGTATTTGGATACTGGGTTGTTTATCAATTCTGGTTTTAATTTATTTAGTGTACCTGGTGTTGGCATGCCAACTCAGTGCTAAACTACTTTATGCACAATGATGCAACTTGATGCTATAGTGACGTGCCACGATGTAACTTTATTAACTTCACCATTAGTCATGGGGTCAATAGGATTGCTCATTATGCCATGTTAACATGAACCATGGGTTACGTAATAGTGAAAACAGTAATCATGATGCTCCACTTGAAGTCTCCAACATGGTCATGTTTGGAATTTTATTGATCATATTCACAATATATGAAAAGAGACAACAAACGTGGAAGCATGGCACGCCGAGGCCGATAATATATGTGTGAAATATGAAAAGAGACAACATCTTTGGCAAGCATGATCATATTATGCTTGCCAAACATATTAATGATATCGACCATGTCCAGAAACCATGTTTGCCAATGGTGCATTTAGGATACATTTGAAGCCGTGCAAATGTATCCTAATCCGGTAAAACCACCCTTAGTACATGCAACTCACTTCATTAGTATGATGGCGAGGTCGTCAGCTCGTGGAGCTATGGAGACGGCATTTCCCATTCTTGCTGCGAAAACAATCGTTTCAGAAAGAAATCTGTGAAAAAATCTCGTGCTTATGTGTATAATTGCTACATTTCTCAGTCTGCATCGCTCCACGCTGAGGTTGGAGTCATGCATATAGCGACCGATTGCGATGATCAAAGAATGAAAAACTGGGCTATCCGGAATCGTGTGAATCGTGTGCCTACAGCTGCCTACGTGACGCGATCACTTCAAAAAGGCGTCGAATGCGGGATACATCCATGGGCTCCATCGTACAGCATTTTTGGGGCGGACCGAGGTAGCTGCCGATGGGAATGCCGTGAGAATACTGCGGAAACGTGCGTAAGTGAAAACTGGATACTGCTTGACCTCCGGAGCATCTGGTGAGCCGCAGTTCTGGTTTAGGGTGATAGGGTGGTTGAAAATGGAGGTCTAGTCAGGGTTTGTTATTATTTGTTGCGTTTCTTGCTGGAATTTTATTTTCCGGTGCTGTCGGTGGCCGCTGAAGAAATTCTTTGCGGGACCTAGGATGTGTGCTGTTCTTCCGTCTGGCACCGCTGCCGTGGATTCGACGGCCGCAAACACCTGCATTGATAAATTGCCGCACCTGACTGCGTCAATGTTATGGATGCTCAGGGTATTATGGCGCCTTGACTGTCATGTTGTCCATACGTCTTGCATGTGGCATTCATCTATGTAACCTTTTGCCTCTTGCTGTTGGTTGCTTTGCTTTCATGCGCTTTATTTCATTTCCTTGGTGGGATTAGCCTGTGGAAGGCGGCCTCCCTCCTGCATCCTGTGTCGGCAGACATACTGACAGGCAGGATGAAGTGCAGGCAGAGGGGCAGGCGAACAGCCGTTTATATTTGCACACATGCTTGCCGCTGGTACGCTAGTTTGCGTGTATCTTTGCATGGTCATGTTTTGGCAGGCCTGGACAGATATGTTCAAATATGGTCGCATGCGTGCATGCACGCATGCATGAATGGGTTTACGCATGTTGCCAGCCACATAGGTAGGCACGTGGGAACGCTCGCAAGCTGACGACACTACCAGGTCAGGCTGGTCTGGACCTGGAAGACACACAGGAGGCAGGCAGCCTTGGATGGTGTGGTGGGGAGGGAGGGAGGGAGGGAGGGAGGGAGGGAGGAAGGGAGGAAGGGAGGGCATGACTGCGTGCGTGCGTGGGTGCGTGCGTGCGTGCGTGCGTGCGTGCGTGCGTGCGTGCGTGCGTGCGTGCGTGCGTGCGTGCGTGCGTGCGTGCGTGCGTGCGTGCGTGCGTGCGTGCGTCCGTGCGTGCGTGCGTCCGTCCGTGCGTGCGTGCGTGCGTGCGTGCGTGCGTGCGTGGTTATATGGGTGGGTGGGTGGGTGGGTGGGTGGGTGGGTGGGTGGGTGGGTGGGTGGGTGGGTGGGTGGGTGGGTGGGTGGGTGGGTGGGTGGGTGGGTGGGTGGGTGGGTGGGTGGGTGGGTGGGTGGGTGGGTGGGTGGGTGGGTGGGTGGGTGGGTGGGTGGGTGGGTGGGTGGGGAAGGTGTGCTTTTTATTATGATGATTAGCTAAGTTACGTGTGTGTTGTTGATGTACATGTTGACGTTGTATCATGGGCGTGTGCCCCTAAGTCTGCCTTCCTGCAATATCACATAATATATCATCTAGATGTGTTGTTGGGAACCTGACTATATATCCCAAACTGGAATGGTTGACATTCAACTATGGGATGAAACCCACGAAAAACAATTACTAGGAACTGCCATTTTTGTGCTATGTTTGCTAGCATCTGTCACCTATTTGTCACGCAAACAGTCTGAATTTCTTGTGGGCAGTTAACATAGATGTTTTTATGAGCTGTGCAAATTTCTAGGCTTGACTGAGTTCATTGATATAGGCACCCATGTGTTGGAAACCTTGGAAAACCAAGAAAAACTGCATTTGGGGGGGGGGTTCGCTACCATCAGTCACCATTTTGTCATCCAACCAGCCTGCAACTTTGTGGGCATGCTGCATGGGATGTGTTTAGAGCATGTGCAAAGTTCCAGCTCCAACTGAGCTCTATTGGTGTCATTATGTATGCATATGTGTGATAAAACCCTTGGAAAACCAAGAAAAACTGCATTCTTGGGGTATTTATGCTAGCATTTGTCACCTATTTGTCATCCAACCAGCCTGCAACTTTGTGGGCATGCTGCATGGGATGTGTTTAGAACATGTGCAAAGTCCCAGCTCCAACTGAGTTCATTTGGAGTCATTATGTATGCATATGTGTGATAAAACCCTTGAAAAACCATGAAAAACTGCATTTGGGGGTATTTATGCTAGCATTTGTCACCTATTTGTCATCCAACCAGCCTGCAACTTTGTGGGCATGCTGCATGGGATGTGTTTAGAACATGTGCAAAGTTCCAGCTCCAACTGAGCTCTATTGGTGTCATTATGTATGCATATGTGTGATAAAACCCTTGAAAAACCATGAAAAACTGCATTCTTGGGGTATTTATGCTAGCATTTGTCACCTATTTGTCATCCAACCAGCCTGCAACTTTGTAGGCATGCTGCATGGGATGTGTTTAGAGCATGTGCAAAGTCCCAGGCCCAACTGAGTTCATTTGGAGTCATTATGTATGCATATGTGTGATAAAACCCTTGAAAAACCATGAAAAACTGCATTTTGGGGGTATTTATGCTACCATCAGTCACCTATTTGTCATCCAACCAGCCTGCAACTTTGTGGGCATGCTGCATGGGATGTGTTTAGAACATGTGCAAAGTCCCAGGCCCAACTGAGTTCATTTGGAGTCATTATGTATGCATATGTGTGATAAAACCCTTGAAAAACCATGAAAAACTGCATTTTGGGGGTATTTATGCTAGCATTTGTCACCTATTTGTCATCCAACCAGCCTGCAGCTTTGTGGGCATGCTGCATGGGATGTGTTTAGAACATGTGCAAAGTCCCAGGCCCAACTGAGTTCATTTGGAGTCTTTATATATGCGTACATGCCAGAAAGTGCTGAAAATACGGTATTCTTTGCTAGCAAATGTCACCATGTTACCATGCTGCCGACTCCCAAAATTTTTTTTGACCACATGGCATCATAAGATATCTGATAAGGAACCTTGGTGCCAAATTTGAGGTCAAACTGACCATTATTCCTTCTCCAAATAATTTCCAGGGGAAGAAAATGGGTTTTCGGATTAATGTGTGTGTCAAGACATGTCACGGTGGCACGGTGGCACGGTGGCACGGTGGCACGGTGGCACGGTGGCACGGTGGCACGGTGGCACGGTGGCACGGTGGCACGGTGGCACAGTGGCATCCCACGTTGGGCAGTGCTTGTGGGCAATATAACATTAGTATTGGACGTTATGTTACCTCGTGACACCATACAAAATCATAAAATGGTAGTTTTATGGTGCAACGGTGCAACGGTGCAACGGTGCAACGGTGGCACAGTGGCACCCCACTTTAGGCAGTGCTTGTGGACATTATAACATTAGTATTGGACGTTATGTTACCTCATGACACCATACAAAATCATAAAATGGTAGTTTTATGGTGCAACGGTGCAACGGTGCAACGGTGCAACGGTGCAACGGTGTCAAAACATGATGAGACACTTACCTCCTACCTTTGGACCTAAGAGAGGTACAAAATAACAAAGTTGAAAAAAATCAATTTGTACTTGTGCTGTAGTACAAATCCAGGTGTGCCTGGGGCACGGGCACTGCGGCTTCTACCGGCTGACGCCCGTAGGTGGCGGACTCAGAATTGCGCAAGGTGCGCACATCATGCCCATCTGCGAACAACTGGATCTCGGACACAACCGACCCCAGCCACTCAACCCCCTTCTGCCCGAAGGTGTCGACCACCTGCCGTGCTGAAAACATGGGTACGTCCACAATGAACGGCATTGGGTACACAGGCGCCAATCGCCTACGCTGCTCCAGCCCAGCAGGGTTCGCATGCTCAAAAGCAGATTGCACCCCAGCCAGCGGCATAGAAAAGGACGCGGGCAACTGCCCGGCAGGCAACATGGGTGCCTGCTGAAAAGAAAGCGGGCTGCGTGCCTGCTTGCCTTTGGTAGCCTCCGCAGCGTTGATCTCGACGTCACCCGGCATGGGCGCCCAGAATGGGTCCTCCCGGTACACCGTCTCGAATTGGTTGGGGGGCGCCGTCGCCTCCTCACCATGCTTGATGGCAGCCACCTGGGCTTCCATCGAGTCGGTCTTGCCCGCCATCTCGGCGAAATGGACCGTCTTGATGCCCGCGGCTGGACACTTGTTCATCAGGTGCCACTTCGTGTCTGCCCCATGCGGCTTCGTGCAGCGGCTTGGACATTCGCGACTAAGGTGCCCATCCTTGTCGCAAAGGTAACATTTACCGCGTGACGGGGTGGGTGCGCCCAGCGCGCCTTGCACGCCCTGCGCCTCCTGAGTCCCATCCGATGTCGGCGGACGACCGCCTCCGCCTCGACCACCACCGCGACCCCGACCACCGTAGCCACTGCCGCCGCCACCACGACTGACACCGCCACTGCCACCCTGACCGCCACCGCCGCTGCCCCCGTGACCGCCACCGCCGCTGCCCCCGTGACCGGCGTTGCCACCACCTTGAGTGCCGACATATTCACCGCGCCCCGCACCAGGCAGCCGCTGGCCACCCTTGACCGCGATGGCCTTCTCCATCTCAGCCATCTTCTTGCGCATCTCAGCCAGCTCAGACGAGATACCCTTCTCGCCTTCCGCACGCTTCCTGAGCAGCCGCTTGAATGCTGCACAGAGAGTCACCAAAGTCCACTCCCCACCGGGTGGCTCCGGAAGATCGATGGCCAGCAGGGGCACTGCAGTCCGCCATAACCGGCAAGCCAGTTGGTCTGCGTATAATCAGGCACTTTGCCCGCAAACGCGAGAAGCCGGTCAAGGCCGGGAGAAAGCCGGATCCTCACCCTCGGCGACGGTGAACGCTCCATTCCATTCCGCGATGGCCTTGACGTGCTCAACTGGGTACTCCAGCCGCAGTTGCTGCCACAGCTGCTCTGCCGGGTCGACATCGAAGATGATCGAGTCGAGATCCGGTGTGCCCATGTCCGTGAGCGCAAACCATATGTCCGTGCGATGACATCGGTCCACGAGCGCTCGGTAATGCTGGACCAAAACCTGGACCTTCTTCTTGGTCAGGTCATGGAAAAAAAGGTGAATAAAATCCATCACCATCTCATGGCGAAGAGGATACCCCGAGGCATAACGATAAGTGTTACAATGAGCTCGGAAGAGCTCATAGGCTTCCTCTAAAGTCGCACCCGTGCCTGCTGAGGTGAACTTCTCGCGAAGCTCCACCTTGGGCAGCGATGGCACACGAGTGGATTCGCCATGCACGCCGTACGGCATGCGGTGGGGTCGCTGGACGTCGTCGCCCTCACCCCATGGTATGCTGGCTACCTCCCGATCGACTTGGCCCCAGCCGAAGTCTGACCGAGTGCCGCCAAGCCTGGGCCGCCCTGCGGTGCCACCCAACGGCGTTGCTGCCGCCGTCATGGGTGGCCGACCTGTGCTAAACAAGCCACCTGATGCTCCCCCCCTGGGGGCTGCACCATACCCGCCGCGCCACGATAACGTGCCTTGGTTGGGTGCCCGTAGGTTCCCCCCCAGCGTATAAGATGCGTCGGCAGTCGACCGGGTGCCTACCCGACCGACGTTCGGCTGCAGCTCGTCATCCTGCGCCATTTCCCCGTCGCCCCGCCGTTGACCGCTTGGTCCGACGCGTGGCTGACTGGGCTCAACGTTGCGTAGTGGACCTGTCCCACTGCGCTCTTCGTCGAAGTGTCCGCGTTGGTCGCGCAGCGCCTCATGTCGCCGCGCTTCCTCGGCAGCGGCCTCCTCGTCGGCAGCCTGCCTGGCCTCAGCGTCGCGTTGGGCCGCAGCTTGGCAGGCGCGTGCAGCTTCCGTGGTTGCCTCCGCCTGCCGTCGTTGCTCAGCGCGCTCCGTAGCACGCCTCGCTTCAGCCGTAGATTCCGCGCGCTCCAAAGCAAGTCGCACAGTTTCTTCAACAAGCGTCGCCTGTTGCGATAACTGCGTCGCTTGCTGAGCTCGGAGTGCCGCCAGCTAGCTCTGCCGCTTGCTCTTGCAGCAGGCGCAGCACTTGGGTAAGAGCACCACCGTCCCCTGCCGAAGAAAGGGAAGGCGCTCCATTACCTAACAAAGCGGTGTCCGCACTAGTGCCGAGACGACCGCTGGGCGGGTCAGTTGCTTGACCGCCCGTAGCTGCCGGCGCTGACCCACCACTGCCTGATGCTGTGGGGTCAGTTCCTGACATGTTGATGGTGGTATCGACCCTGGCGAGCTCCTGCCCGTCGGTGTCGACGCCCGTGTTGGCACAGCCTGCGTGGCTTGCCAAAAACGCTGTGACCGACCTAGTGTGATATGACATAAACTGCCACAACCACTACCAAGTAGCAACGGTCTAATCTGAAAGACTTAATGGTTGATCAGGCCACTATGTGTGCTAGTCTTCCCCAGAAAACTGCACACCGTCTCTCTTTGCTGAAATGAAAATGTTCCTTTGCAGATGGAGCTAGTCTCTTCGAGTAATGAAAAGAGAGGCTCTCAGCCGAGGACAAGGAACTGTCCCTCGTGTCTGATGACCACCTTCTTGATCCCCTTGTGTACCGTCGCGTGCCGCGTTTGAATATCCTTGCTGGGGCGTTAGCTAGACGCTCCAACTACTCTAATTGCGACAATATGATGGTGCAAGAGGGTGCTTTTGCCTCCCCTGCTATAGAACAATGCTTTCACAACACACACTTTGCACAGTCTGATGATGAAGCCGCACATGCGGAATTTATTGAGAAAGTTAATACAATTACAACACGTTGATAGTCTCAATATCGATGCACTCCATGCTCACGAGCCCGCAGTTAGGCAGCGCTCCATGACATGCTACCGGCCTTGCTCCCAAGGAAAGGGAGAAACACGAAGGCCACTAACGAGAGACTCGAAGAGACTATACACGCTGCGTGAGAGTCCTCTTCGACTATGAACCAAACCATTCGTCATGCCACACGCATGACACACGCCACACTTGTCAGTCCAGCCAGGAATGCCAAAACTATCTTGCTGCCTGAACCATGCAAATAGAAACCGCATTCCAGTTGCCGTCCTGGCTTTCTACCACACATGCCAACAAAAGCAGGAAGGCATCCCGACAAATCTAAATTGCTACCCTGTTGCCGATCTCATCTCCTAGAGGCTCCGGCATTTCTGTCCCTGGGAATGTCCGGCATTGAGTCACGTCCACCAAGGTCGAAGCATAATATCCTTCAGACAATCTGCACGCTCACACCTTGCGTGTGAGTGGCCCAGCAAACATTGCGTCCAATCGTTCCTTTCTAGAAGAAATCCCTTTGTAGGGCTGCCAGCGATTTCGCATTCATTCCAGCGATCTGGCTCCGCACCGCAAATTGTCCTTTTCCATTTTCTGTCCAGTCCTCATAACGTTGACCCGCTATTCTACACCACAAAGACACCTGGCCTGTCAATAGCCTTGGCGCTGTTGAAGTCCAGCAGTCCAGCTCCAGCTCCAGCTCCAGCTGTCCTAACTCGCGTATGATCCTCTCGACGCTGCGCACTTGTGCTGCCGTCCGCTCAAGTCAGTACGTGCTGCGCGCCCAGCTGTGCCTGGCCCGGGGCGCGCGCACGTACACTTTCGTCCGCTCTTCTGCTGCTAGCGCTAGTGTACCCCCCCGGTCACTAGCCTTTGTCGAAAATGCGTAGAAAACAAATTCCTTGCGCACGTCACCGGTCTTGTGCATAGGGGCGTCCCCAACATCTACTGCTCCAACCTAGGGCCATTGCTGGTACTTTTGACGTCATGAAAGCAGCGTTTTGGACTAGTGGAATATGATGTTACAGCATAAAAAGTCCATTTTATCATGAATGAACATGGCCAACAACCCCAAGTGCCCCTAAATTTCTCAATATTTGTAGAGAAATGCTACTTCTCATAATTAAAACCTGCACAAATGCACAATTTGGGGCATGCATGTGAAAGTTTGAAGTACAAATTCACAATGAGGTTTTACATTTTTCAATTATTAATGGTATCTCATTCTTCAATCAATCAATTTGCAATCGTCCAAACAATTTATTCATTTCATACATGTCCGAATATGTTGAAAGAACACATGCAAGTGCTCAATCAGCGTGGACCCCCTTGGACGCGCCCCACCATATATACATTGGACACGTCACCCCAACTACTAAACTGCCCAAAGTCACGGTAACTGATCCAACTACTATGTACATCTGCATTTCTCCACGTTGCGGTGGGCAATTACGTGCAAAACGCGATTTCGTGCAAAGTCCTCGCCCATCATCGCTTGCCAGGTCGATATGAAGGAATGTTGTCCCAGCTGGCGCCTTCCTTCAGGAGAGTAACATGTTCTCTAGCGAACTTCAGAGGGAAACGAAACTTTTGCTCGCACTCATTACTCCAACCGAGGTCGTGCCCTTCATCAAACCATCTGAACACCACCTTCTCCCTCTCTTTGCCCAGGAGGGTGCCAAAGAGCGGAAAATCTTCCTTCTTGGGGTACTTGTGCTCCCAGTTTATGCACACCTCGTCTACCCATTTCGAACTCCAACCTCCGCGACTCAGTTTCGCGCCATCCATAAAGCGCATCCGGACGTCCGGCCGAACGTCCCTGATTCGGTTTTCGGCCGTCGCATCTCTGCCCTGACCACCACCCTTCTGCGGCTGTGCAGGTTCGTCGGCACCCTCCGTCTCCTGCCCCGCCCCTCGCCTGCCCCCTCCCCGACGTTTTGCCTTCTGCCCCTGCGCAGCCGCCGCCTCTGCCATCAACTCTTCGTACGTTTTTTCTGGCTGACCGCACGGTAAGGCTGGTGCGTGGGTTGGGTGGGAGCTCGTCCCCTCCCGCCCCCGGTTGTGCAACTGGTTCGCCGACCGCGGCCTGGCCAACAACACGGCCGGCCTCTCTGGACACAGTCCCAGACGCGGATCCACGGGGAAACCGAACTGGAGTTTCTTCTTCGCCTTTCCCTGCACGTAAGCACATGCCAATTAACATGAATACGGAAGGGTCGTGTGAGAAATCAATGAAGCCATGGACTGATGCAAAAAAACTTATGTAGAAATATATATTAAGGTACTTATTAAACTCGTTTATTGAAAATGAAATTTACCGGCCGAATGTACCGTTGGAGCGTGGAAGGGCATCCTTGGTCGATCGAAGGGCTCCATCAATGCGGTATAGTGTCCGGCCGATGTCCCTGGCGGCGCCTCAACATCGACCACCTCAGTCGGGCGCATCAATCCGGCAAACGCCGGCCCTCCACCTGAGACTTTCGGCGGACCCTCCACGTTACGAGCCTCCAATACCCTCTTCTGCAGTGGGGTGCTCGCAACAAAATCCGTGTCAGCCGACGGCTCCGGATCGTCATCCTCATTCAGCAGTATCGTGTTCGGGCATTGCTCCATCCCCGTCGAGCGGGGGGGCAAAGTCATCACAACCGTCCTTCCTGACGACGGTACGGGATCGTCACCCAGACCCAAAGAAACCGAGGCGAGGGCGGGGGTCCCCTCAACCGGGGGTCCCCATGAATCCTGACGAGGCCTCATTCCCACCTGTTGGACACGACCGCCTCCCGTAAATCGGGAACGCCCGCCGGCGCTACCAGTAACAGGCCGCGAGCCTGCTTCCTGCTGGCGATCCCCATCCTCATCACAGATACGCCCGCCGGCGTTTCCAGTAACAGGCCGCGAGCCTCCTTCCTGCTGGCGATCCCCCTCCTCATCACAGATACGCCCGCCGGCGTTTCCAGTAACAGGCCGCGAGCCTCCCTCCCGCTGGCGATCCCCCTCCTCATCACAGATACGCCCGCCGGCGTTTCCAACGACAGGCCTCGAGTCTCCTTCACCAGCACGCTGGCGCTTACCTCCCCCCCTTTTGTCTTCATCCCCCCCATTGTCTCCTCCCGCGAGCCTCCATCATCCCGACTGCGCTTTTTCCCTCCCCTTCCATCTCCTCCCCCGTCCCTCTCCCCCTCCCCCCTCCTCCCTCCTCCCCATCCCCATCCCCTTTCTCCCCCTCCGCCTGCCCCCCACCCACCCCGGGCGGGTGCCCCTCAGCAATATCCTCCTCCCCCTCTTCCTCCTCCCCCTCTTCCTCCTCGTAAACCTCTTCCTTCTCCGAGCCATCATCATCATCATCATCATCATCATCATCATCATCATCATCATCATCATCATCATCATCCGAATGATGATCCCCGTCGTCTTCGTCGTCCACGACCACGGCAAAGTCCATGTCGACGTCTTGCCACCCATCTTCAAGAAGCCGATATTTGATAAGTCGGACCAGGCGCTTCCACCGGCGGATATGGGCGGGTAACCCGAACACCAGCAGAACTCTGGAGGGTCCCTTCAACAGGGCCTTGGTGATCTGGTCAACCACATCCCACGCGGCATACCTCAAACGGGAGGAGGGTAAGGGTATCTGGCTGTCGACCGGAATACAGTCTTGATCCCACTCGCGCAGGTTCCTCCACTTCTCGTTGCTGTCAGCTGTCAGGTCCAGCACAGCAAACGCCTGGTCCTTCAGCTTCCCAGGAAGGTCTTCAGACCCCGTGTACAACTCGTCCACCACCTTCGTCACCACCAGATCCTTTCTTTTTTCGTTTTCCTTCCATGTCATTGTCCTGTATGCGATCCAGTCGGGTCCCATCTTCACCCCGTCCCAATAGGTGAAGGCTTCCAGCCTGTCCCACCACCCCCTCTTGGCCTTGGCAGTCCCCTCCTCCTTAGCCGCCGCCTGCACCTCCTCCTCCGCCGCCGCCTCCTGCTGTGGCACACCCAGCAGATGTTTGGTCTTCACCCCCAAATCGTCATACAAATGACGGGGGTGGGAAGCGAGCAGCCCTCTCGGGAACTTCCAGTCCTTCTGGTCGACCACTTTCCTTTTAGCCGGCGGAAGGTCCCTCAGCGTGAGAATGATCGCCCTCGTGGCCGTGACGATCACCCGCCAAAAGTCTCTGGTCAGGCGGCAGTCGGCGATGAACTTGTCGAGGTCCGTGGCGACGGTGCCCTTCAGCTTCACGCCAAACACGTGCTCCCTCACCAATACGGGGTCGAAAGTCCCGTTTAGTTGTTTGCAAGCGGCCATCAGCTCGGGGTTCTCCAGGAACTTGATGTGGGCGAATTGCTTTGCCGCCTCTATCAAATTCTTGGCGACTTCCATTATTTTTATCAGGTTGCTGGGAGGGGCCTCACAGGACATGATCGGCGCTTGGATCAGGCTGTCGAAGTACTGGAAACTCGCAAGTTCCCGATGCGCGGTGAAAATGGACAGTTCGTGCGCCTTGTCTTTAGGGCGCGTGTCAAGGAAGTCTTGCCGAGCCGCGATATCCTGTGCGATCGCCGGCTTGCCGTCGACAGCGGGCTTCAAAGGGTCCTCACACCAGAACAGCCAGCGCTGCATGAAGTTCTTCTGGTCCGGCCCCCACTTGTCCGTCTCTTCAGCCCCTCCTGCCTTGTCGCCTGCGCCGTCCCCTTCGGCCTTGGCTTGCTCTCCTTTCTGCCAAAAGGGCTTCACAATCGCCCAGATCTTGCCGTACAGAGGAGTTGGGAGAGACACGCCCTTCCCTCTCTTGACGGGTCCATATGCCTGGTAGGCCCGGTGCACATCCCCCAGCGCTGAGCCCCACGTTGCCTTGGCTTGGGCTGTGTCCTCGGCGTTCATGGCGTTCCCGAGCTGCCTGACAACTTCGATCATCTTGCCGACTTGTTCGGTAACCTGCATCCCCGTAGGGCAACAACGCGCAGAGACACATCGACAGTCCTCCCAAATAAGCACAACTCAACTGAGAACAAGAATACGACTGACAGAAACGCCGGCGGTCGCATCTTGACCAAAATATGGCATGCTAAGGTGGAACATGAAAACCCCTTATAGAAACGCCGGCGGTCGCATCTTGACCGAACTAATGGCATACTGAAATTAACACAAGAAAACCACTTATAGAAACGCCGGCGGTCGCAACCTGGCTTACCTTCTGTTCACGGATCTGCCACCAGGTCGGCAGGATGGTCTCACCCTTGAGCATCTGCACGTCCACCCCCCCGAAATTCGTCCAATCAGTTGCCCACTCCTCCAGCTTCGCCGCGGCCACGGTCTTCGTGACCTCCTGCTCCTTCCCTCCCCGCGCAACGACCCTGAGCTTTTCCGCCTTCATGAAACCATTCAGCATTGCCTGGTACCACACAGATCTTTGGTCCACCGTCATATTGTCGGTGACCAGTTCGAATTTCACCGATTTGATGAGTGTGGTAAAGTGGTTCCCGTCCAGCACGAGAAAGCCGCAAATGGCTGGCGGCAACGGTGTCTTCTTCTCGAGTGGAGCCATCTCCCAGGCGGACTTGCACAAACTGTCCAAAAGCGCGGCCTTTCTCACGTCCACGGGCTTAAGTGAGTCCAGAATATCGGCCGGTCCTGTCAGAACCGCGGTGGAAGCAGCTTCGGCCATTCCCTTGGCCGAGCTCGTTCGCAGGTAGATATCAATCTCTTTGTCAGTCATTGCGCGAGCGTAGCCAGCCTTCATTGTCCGTGCCCCCCCCATCTCCCCGAAGAGTTGCGCGAGCTGACGCTGGGTGCCTTCCTTTTTCATCCAGTCATGAAAACTGTTGGGGCACCGGTCAGCCAAAAACTGGAACGAGTACCGCCACACAGGAATCACCAGCTTGTCGTGGCCGTAGTCGGACTCCGAGTTTGCAAAAATGGTGGCGTTCTGCTCGGCTCTAGACAGATGCAAGTCTCGTGCGAGGAGCTTCTGAGGCCCCACGAACAGGTTCCTTGTCCACACCCGATTTCGATGCACCAAGGCTTTGGACATCTCATCGAGGTCCCGAGGCTGAACGGCAAGCTGCTTCCGCAACCGTTTGCCCTTCGCGATCTCATCGTTCACATCCAGGATGTCATCATCATCCTGCGACACCGGGGACTTCTCCCATTTCTCAAGCAGAGACACGGGAGCATCCGCAACCTCCACCTCCTTTCCTTTCCCCTTTCCCTTCAGCGCCTTCCCCTTGTAGGTCGCAAGTGCTTCGGAGAGTCCCTTCTGGTGTTCGTCGACGGCAGCAGTCCACGTACTATCTATTTTCATGTTCTCGCGGCGCGCGTGCTGGTCGAGGCTGATTGAGTACAGGATGGCCGCGTGGGTCGCCCTCTCGGCCTGCACGTACTGCGTTGATGCGAAAAAATCAGGAAAGCATAACCAAAAGGAATAAAGTAAATGCCGATTGAGAAACGCCGGCCGTCGCAACCTACATGAAACCTGAACCTCAACATCAAAGCCCCCCTCACGACAGAGGTATACTTACCTCGTTCCCCTTAACAATGATATGAAAAAATCAGGAAAGCATAACCGAAAGGAATAAAGTAAATGTCACACTTGAGAAACGCCGGCCGTCGCAACCTAGATGAAACCTAAACCTCAAGATCAGAGCCCCCCTCACAACAGAGGTACACTTGGCTCATTTCCCTCAACGATGCGAAATCAGGAAAGGAAGTAAGTGTTAGTCAAAAGGAAGTAAGTGTCACACTTGAGAAACGCCGGCCGTCGCAACCTACATGAAACCTGGACCTCAAGAACAAAGCCCCCCTCACAACAGAGGTAGACTTACCTCATTCCCCTCAACCGCTGCTGCTTCAGCCGCTTTCTTCGACCCCTTCGCGATCTTCGGAGACTTGTCCCGGCGGGCATCGTGTTCCTTCAACATCTTGATCAGAGTCTTGGCGTCCGCCATCGTCACCGTCTTCAGTTTACACTTCCTCTCCTTCCCTTTGCCCTCGAACAGGTTCTCCTCCATCCACTTTATCAAGGCCTTGGCGCTCGGGATCTCCTCAGGCTGTGTGGCGCCATCGGGCGCGCACGCATTCTTCACGATCAACTCAGCGACTTGATGGAGAGTCATCATCTGGTTCCGTACCTCAGGTGGGGCTGTTTCCGTTCTCACCTCGGCCACAACCCACTTTGCCAACTTCTTCAGTTGATAAGCATCCGCTTGCTCCTTAAAGCGTGTCATTTTCGCAGTATCGCCGTCGCTTCCACCCGCGCCCTCTGACACAGGCTCACCGACAGCGATAGCCCCCTCTCCCTGGAGATTTGCCCCACCCTGACGACCGGCTTCCTGCAAGAACATTATCAACGGAAGATTTTTAATGTAAGAAAAGTGTAGAGAAACGCCGGCCGTCGTAACTCTGTCAATTGAGGACGAACCTAAACTTTCAATTTGTAAGTCAACGGTAACTTACCCTTCCCCCCTCTGCAGTGGAACCACCGTAAGATCCACTTCCCCTCCTGTCACCGCCCTCTTGCTGCTCGAACGGACTTCCCTGTAAAAATAGCAAACGCGATTGTCCATTCACAAGAAAAAAATTACTACAAAAATAAACAAGGATATACGCACGCAAACCTTTTCAATACAAGTAAACCGGAGAGGAATCTGACGCACTCATGTACCTGGGTGCTTCCCGCCATTGAGCGGGCTTCTCTTGCACCAACATCCTCTTGCCGGCCCTGCGAACATTTCAACGGAAAGTAAAAATCCGCTTAGTTGTCGGAAATGACATGTCTGGCGAATATTGCAAAAAAATGCGTATTGTATTTCACGACATCAATTTAATGGGCGGAGACTTACGAAGATCGGCCCGCCACCTTCCAAATTGCCCAGCGTCATATCGAAAACATCGAGGACTTCCCCTCCATCGACCCCCTTCCCCCTTCCCCTCTGCCGCGGCGGGGGCATATCGCCCGTCGCGACCGGCTTGGAAGTCGCGGGGGGATCCCTTGCGGTTGAGGGCACTGCGGCCGACTCGTGCACACTCTCCCCCCTCTTTTGGGCTACTGCGGCAGGCGCGGCATGGGAGGGCGCGGCGGCTACTGTCTCTGGCGCATTCTGAGCCAACCGACGCAACCTTAGCTCCTGCTGGAGCAGGGTTTCGAAACGAGGCATGAATGTGCGCTTGGAGGTATAAGGCACCTTGGCGACTTCAGGTTTGTCATTAAGGATGTCTTGGTACAGCGCGAATTGCTGTTCACGAGTGCCATTCGCGAGTCGCTCAAACCGCTCAATCTGAATCCGCTTAACCGGATCGTCCACCATCTCAAGACCACCGTGGTACTCATCCTTCCCAGTGACCGCGGCAAAGCTGACACCAGATTCCACCATTGGGGGCGGCGTGCCCTCCCTTGCACGCTTGTGAGGAGGCTGTTGTGGGGAGGCGCCTTGGGCCTGAACTGGTTGCCCTTCTGACCCTTCCCCCCTAGGGGGAGAGTCGCCGACCACCTGCGATGTAGGGCCGCCCTTTTCCATCTGCAACACAAAACAAAAAAATTGGAAAAAACATACGAGTCAGCAGGAAGATGCGCCCCACGTCGCAACTCAATACAAAAAATGCATCATTATGTCAAGGTACAAACAACGTTATAATTCAGAATGAACAGAGATTCATAACAAGAGAACGACGCACTAAAAGATGCGACCGCCGTCGCAACTTTCGTCAATTCACTCTCTATACAAACAACTCTATGTCCCTCATAAAGAATCAATTGGCAAGGAAATGCAAAAAAATTCCGTTACCACCTCCGTCGACCCATAAGTGGTTCGCGAATGGGAAATCGCTGCTGATTTTCGGTCGAGCCCTTCACGGTATTTTCGAAATCTCGAGGCAAGGTTGCGCGGAAGAGGGCCCCCCTCAATCATGCGTGCGATCGGACTGGCCATGGAAACGGATACCTGGTTCCTGGACTGCCTTGCACGGTCAACCATCTTGAAACTTCCCCGGAGAAGGAAATCAGACGTCAGACGGTTGAATATGCGAACGTCAAGATTTGACCAACCCATCATCCATTCCACCACCTTCTCCGCGGCATCATGGAAGACCTGCCTCTCATCCGCCACTCCTCGAGACCCAAACACACAATCGGCCGTGTTATCGTCGTGCCTCTTAAGGCGAATGTTCACGTCCTCTTTGTCATCATCCATTTCCGACAGCCGAATTACAGCCCTTTTGGCTCCGTCCACTCCATCCTCAAGAAGGACGTCCATCTGCGCCCCTCCCACACAATTGTTGTCAACGTATTGTTGCAAATGACGGGAAATCATGTCCTTTCCAAAAGCTACGATGTGTTCCCCACACAGACCCATGTCGGTAATTGACAGCTTTTTACATTTCCTATCCCGGCACTTCTTTTCGGGATCCTTCTCAAAAATCCGGAAAACAGCGTCCTGATATGGACGTCCCCTTATGTCGACCGTCAGACTGGACATCTGCGAAACCAGAACATACCGGCCGCGAGTAGTTTATATTATTAAAAAAAACTGGCATTTATTAAGTCATCTTCATCTATTTATGCGAGCTAAAATTTGAAGAAAATGCAACAAAGAAACGCCCTGGGGCGCAACTTCCTCAACAACCACTTTCTACGTACAAACGAATGGCAATCACATCGACTACGATTGTCACTACATACGAATGTCCAGACAATATAATGTGTATGTAGAGGGGGGGCATTCAAGACCAGAGAAACGCCGGCGGGCGCAACTCATATCAATATAGACTGTCCCGCGACTCGTTCCACTCTCTGCAGGTTTTGCAACAACCGATCGAGCGAACTCTCGGAACCTCTTTCGCCGCCATTTCATCGACACGAGCGAACATCTCTTCTTTGGCGGCCACCAACTTTGCCTCCTTGTTGCCGGTGTCAGGATAGATTTCGGACCTCCTCGTCTTCATCGGGGCCACTCTCTCCAAATACTCTGCACACAGAGAATCCTGCTCCTCCTCCACAATCGCCTTCACGCCGGATACAATCGCTTTGGCTTTTGTTTCCACGCGAAAATCGAACTCTCGTTGAGTTATCAGCGGAATGTCGGCGAGTGCAAAACACATACGCCGATAAAGTTCGCTTACATCCGTGTCACGCGAGTCGGCAAAAGGTGTCGTCATCAAAAAGCATCTCAAGCTACTCCAACCATTTTCTTGGGCGCCGGCAACGTAGCCTCCCTTTGCCAAGTCCGCACCTGTCGCGGAGTCTTTGACTATCCAATCTTCAAGGAAGTACTCGTCTCCCCTGGTGAAATCAAAATTTACACCCACGACCTCTCCGACAGTCATGTCCAGGCGAAGTCGCAGGGCCCCCCCCGCCAATCCAGGTCCGAGGGCGCCCGCCATTCCAAGTCCGCGACTGAGGGCATTTTCGATGTGACGAGAATGTTCTTCGTGCTTTCGGCAATACAAGTCAAATCCGAGAGCGGTTTTCTTGCAAGTGGACACATCACACTTGCGCGGCGCCCCTATTGAGCGAGCAACACTCTGAATGACAGTGGCAACCGCTTGGTGTTGTTGAAGTCGTTGCCAATCCTCCATCAGGAGGTGACTAGACGAATCGGACGAATCTTCCGTCGAACCGGACATCTGCGACAAGTTACGATAACATACCGGCCCCGGAAAATAAAATTCAAAAAACGTTTTGAAATTTTTTTATTGTACTTGTTTATTAATACGAAGGTTTAAATTTGGCGCAAAGAAACGCCCCAAGGCGCAACTTGTCGAACAGCAATATGGCGATAAAACATTATCTATTCAATGTGCGATTGATGTGCTGAAACCTTCCAGACTTTGACACTGTCCGGTATCACCGGACTCGGACGAGGAGTCGAGTCGGAAGCGAGCCAGTAATCCTCGACTATTTTTTTGATGTACAATGGAAGACTCCTTCCATTATGTCGAAGTGTGTCGGTCCTTTGCCTTTTGGCCAAACTCTCCTTAACCTCCACCATTTCCTGCGCGTAGGAGGAAAATGATACGTTATAAACATTAAACATTAAACATTAAATATAACATCATATAAACAAGTTATTACTCTACATTTCAAGTTTTTCTAAGAGGCAGAGCCGTCGTGGAAGTTGAAGGAGAAGTCGACATCAGACCCCATAGTTTTATCCAGTATCGTCGTCACGTTAACCCCCCACTTCACCCCTGCCAGCACCTCCCTCGCTTGCCTCAGACGTTCGCATCTATCCTTATGCCTACTCCAGTCCGCACGCTGGCACTCCTCACTGCAATATCTGGCATCCCTACATCCTCTACACCACTTGATATGAGGTCCTGTTTCGCACCCACACCCCTCCTTGGAGCACTTTCGCGTACTACGCATGCGATCCCCATCCCTCACGATCGGGTCAGAGAGCAAGAAAAAGTTCATGTTGAGGGGTACTGCCCCTACACATGCATCAGCCCTCACGCGCAGAGAATGCGTAACATTCGGGTAAAATGCGCGCCCGTAGGTGCACCCAAGCTGAGCCCCTTCCTCTTCCCCCAACTCTATCTTTGGCCCCTTTGTAATGAACGACACCAAAAGGCGGAACTCCGTCCTTGGGTCTATGGGCACTCTTAGATCCATCTGTGGTCTGAAAAAACCCTCTTGAATACAGAAGTTCATATCAGCTAGCTGGGCGTACATAATTCTCTCCATTTGGCTGAACGAATCAAACGCCAATAAAACGGCCAAGTGGCGGCCTGTCCTCTCCTGCGCGACTCGAACTTCCTCGAATATGACACGCGACAGAAAGCGAACTTGTTTGAAAACGTTTTGAAGGACGCTTCCGTAGACTTCATTCACGATCTCGGACTCCATCTTTTTCAGGGAAAAAACGAACAAAAAAATTCATAAACATTAATTTATTATTTTATAATAACAAGTTACTATTCCTCGGAATAGTTTTTTTTTATCCATTCCACAAACGCGTTTGTCACAAACACCTTCCATGCTTTCTCAAGAACTTGTCCCCCTGATGTTTTTGAGTATTCAAACTCGTCATCCGAAGAAACCAACTCCGGCACATCCTCCGAGAGGGTCTCTAAATTGTCATCGGCTTTCCTTTTGCGCTTGTGGTTTCCGAAGCATTTTTTTTGTTCTTCTTCTGACATTTGTTCTGCAACCATGGAGTCATTTCGAGGGGGGTGTGGTTTAACGGGTGCAGATTTAAAGTAATTTGTTTTAGGTGAACGATGGTAAAAACTTCATTAGATATTTTAAACGAACGAGAAGCAACAGAAACGACGGCGGGCGTAACTATCATGGGAAACTTTGATATCACAAGATCACAATGGACACGAACGCGCTGCAACTTTCACGACATATTCTTCGACATCGAAAATAAAAAAGAAACGACGGCGGGCGTAACTATCATGAAACATTGATCTTACAAGAAGCTGACGGGGATGCAACTTTCACGACAAACACTTCGACATCGAAGATGCAAAAGAAACGACGGCGGGCGTAACTATCATGGAAAGATTGAGCTTACAAGATGACAAGTTAACTGACGGGGGTGCATCTTTCCCGAGATATATTTCGACATCGAAAAGGCAAAAGAAACGGACGAGCGGGCGTACTAGCACAACCAATGTGGTCATGTGCTCTTCCAGTAAGACAAGAAAACGCGGCGCGGCGTACTATCAACACTGGTCAGGAAGGTGACGTTGGCAGAATTAATGGTGTTTTACAAGGGGGGGGGGTAGAGGGAGAGGGAGAAGAAGAGGGAGAAGAGGAGGGAGGGAGAGAAGAGAGAAGAGAGAGGAGGAGAAGAGAGAGAAAGAGAAAGAGGGAGAGGAAAAAGAGAGAGAAGAAACAAGGAGAGAGAGAGAGAGAGAGAGAGAGAGAGAGAGGAGAGGGAGAGATGAGAGAGAGAGAGAGAGGAGAGAGAGAGAGATGAGAGAAAGACAGTCAAGAAATGATAGATTGAGACAACACACAGACGTAGAGAACTGTAAGGAGAGCTTGAATCGATTAGAGATAAGAGAGATGAGAAAAGAGAAATATGAGAAAAAGAGAGAACGGGAAGAGAAGAGAGCAGAAAAAGAAAGAGAGAGAAGAGGAGAGAAGAGAAGAGACACGCACGAGAGAAGAAGAAAACACCCAGAACCGAAGGAGGAGACCCACGCAGCCCGACCAGCCACACCACCACGACCCCACCACCACGCCAACGCACCAGCTTGCCACCCAACGTCGCAGGACAGACAGAACAGAGCAGTGACGTGACACGTGAGTGAGAGGAAGGAAGAGGAGACCAGAGACCGAACACGACCCCCACGCAATATAAGCAGACACGGAGAGACAGAACCGCCCGCACCGCACGCGAGCGGCCCAGCCCGAGAGGAGAGAGAGAGAGAGGGAGAGAGCGGGAGAGGGAGAGGGAGAGGGGAGAGGAGAGGGGGGGGAGGAGACGGGCAAGCGAGAGGGAGAGGAGGGGAGAGGGAGAGGGAGAGGAGAGGGAAGAGTGAGTGTGTGAGAGGA